>JADBJO010036493.1:7500-10960 GCA_016801955.1 Conus betulinus | reverse complement strand
GCTCTCACACCGCTCATTCTGACTCCCGGTCCACAGTCACTTCCCCACTTGTCTTGTCCAAACCTCCTCACCAACAATGTCACAGGTCAGACAATGTCAAGGTGCCATGAGGCACCCCACCAGCGGAGACACTGCACTGCCACGCCGGAGTCACTTCAGTGGTGTTCAGTGGTGCCTGTTCTGATCCAGCATATGCTGGACACCACCAAAAGGAAGCCCTCTGCTGACGATAAACATTGCCCAGTCACACAGGACAGCGTGATATGCTGGGACACACAACTAAGCCCTCTGCTGACGATAATCATTGCCCAGTCACACAGACAGCGTGATATGCTGGACATCACCAACTACTAGACCCTCTGCTGACGATAATCATTGCCCAGTCACACAGACAGCATGATATGCTGGGCATCACCAACTAAGCCCTCTGCTGACGATAATATTGCCCAGTCATACAGACAGCGTGATATGCTGGGCACCACCAGCTAAGTCCTCTGCTGACGATAACTATTGCCCAGTCATACAGACAGCGTGAGTGAGTATCCCTGTCCAGAGGGCGCCACCACGGTCCGTCCAGCGACAGTCCCCATGAACTTGCCAATACCAGCGACCTCAATACCAATGACCTCAACACCAATGACCTCAACACCAACCACCTCAACACCAACGACCTCAACACCAGCCACCTCAACAACAACCACCTCAACCTACCAGCGACCTTAACACAACCACCTCAACACCAATTCACCAACATGGAGACACGGAGAGAAAGTCGAGGTCACTATCAGAGCACAGCTCAGAGGATCGCAGAATTTGAGACTGCTTTTCATGCTGATTGACGAGGATGAGGACCTGAAAGTGCTGATATGGAGTAGTTCCATTCTAGTTTGAGACTGCATGACTGGGCTGTTCTATATATGCCTGGTTTCATAATAGAACCAAGCGCCAACCAGGTGAGGGAGATACACACACCTGCAGTGTTGATCTGGAAATTTGCGCACTAATTTCAGAGACTCATGCACTGAGCGGATAAAACTCACCTGTGCAGATTTTCAGTTTTCCCACCTGGAGCCCATAGCAAAATCAGAACTGCGTCGGTGCTGGAGATGGGCTGAACAATCCCACAAATATACAGGGCTCTGCTGGAATGGACAAATCCTTTGACAGTCACTACAGCGTTGGGCCTGCTAATCTAGAAAAAGACTTGCTTTTTGACATAAAATATTTGCAACCATTGCTTTATAACTCTAGCCATAAAAAAGGATTTTTGTTGGGTCCCATCTCACGGTGGCATAAAGTGACAGGAAATAGCGGACAGTCTCGCAGAAGGAGCAAACAGAAATTTTTGAGACACTGAAAATTTATAAACAATCCCTTACATTTGTCCTCTTGTGAATGAATGCAACATTATGGAGAAGTATATACATAAACAGACTTTTAGTTTATAAAAAAACCAAAAAAAAAAAAAACAACAAGAGACTTTACCATTGTGCCAAAGGCACATTGCTGGATTAATTCATAAAATCAAGGCTGAATACCTGGAACACTAATATTCTCATGGTATTACTGGTGTCTGCCAGAGACAACATTCCTGTACATCATCTTTGTTTGAATGCTCAGTGTTGATCTCGCTCTATCAGGAGGAAGGTATTGAGATGAATAACTTTGATAATGCCAACACTGTCTTACATGATTATGTGCTGACATTGCCATGGTTATTTCTCAGTCACAGGCTGCAAAATTTTATATAGAGATCAACAATTTTGTGTACCACTAGGGTATTTCACTTATGTGAATATGCATATATCAGATGTGGGTTTGAAAGTACTAACATGGATGATAAATTGATATGGTTTTTATTTAATTATTTTTAATAAGTGTCTAATATCTGGCAATCAAAAGACATTACATAAACCACTGAACTGAACTGGACTCTAATTGGACGTCTAGCCAACTGACAGAGTGAGAGAAAAAGACAGAATGGAGTTTTCAAAACAGTGGAAGATGTTTGAACTTGTTTGAAGAATTTTTTTTTGGAGTTCATGGAAAGAAAAGAAAAAGCAGAGGAAAAGAATGACAAGAATATCTGACAGACAGAAGATACACGCTATTTGTTTCACAGCAGTCATGTAATTTTCAGGGTATGTTCCCTTTATGAGCCTTAGTTTGGCCTTCCACTGACAGCTGTATGTTGCATTAGCTTCACACACAGTTCTGTGCTCATCATGTATTCATTAAATTTGGAAGTAGTTGTAGATACAAAATCTTCAAAGTTTTTTTTTTACTCCGTCAGATTTATGTGCTCTGTTCATTGTCCGGTCCAGCAGGTGCACAATCTTTTTTTAAACAAAGAAACGGACACTAATGGGCCGTCAAAAACAGCTGAAAATGGATTATAACTACTGCACAAGAATTCCGTTAAGTCAATAAAGAAATCAATTGCTTTTGCAGCATCTGAACAGCAAAAATGAATTTGCTTTCTGTCTTTGAACGTTTGTCGATCACAGCATGGAAGTTTGGAAGTTTGGAAACGGATTCATAGACTTGGTACGTTTCAAACATCTGTGCCTCATTGTGACTCCCCTTTTATGTTCAGGTGGGTCAACTCTGAACTATGTGCATGTTAGACCCCTCACGGTGTGTGTTATTGGGGACACAGCTTGCGCTTGATTCACATGGGGACATGTGATGAATGGAGGTACAGTGCAGTAGTAAAGGAAATGGCGGACAGTCTCGCAGAAGAAGGAGCAAACAGAAACCTTCTGAGACGCTGAAAATTTGATTAACAACAATCCTTTACATTTGTCTTCTTGTGAATGAATGCACATGTGGACAAGTATATACATAAGCAGACTTTTAGTTTAAAAAAAAATGGCTACTTTACCATTGTGCCAAAGGCACGATCTCGCTCTATCAGGAGGAAGGTATTGAGATGAATAACGTTGATAATGCCAACACTGTCTTACATGATTATGTTGCTGACATTGCCATGGTTATTTCTCAGTCACAGGCTGCAAAATTTTCTATATAGATCAACAATTTTGTGTACCACTAGGGTATTTCACTTATGTGAATATGCATATATCAGATGTGGGTTTGAAAGTACTAACATGGATGATAATTGATATGGTTTTTATTGTAATTATTTTTAATAAGTGTCTTAATATCTGGCAATCAAAAGACATTACATAAACCACTGAACTGAACTGGACTCTAATTGGACGTCTAGCCAACTGACAGAGTGAGAGAAAAAGACAGAATGGAGTTTTCAAAACAGTGGAAGATGTTTGAACTTGTTTGAAGAATTTTTTTTTGTCATGAAAAGAAAAGAAAAAGCAGAGGAAAAGAATGACTAGAATATCTGACAAACAGAAGATACACGCTATTTGTTTCACAGCAGTCATGTAATTTTCAGGGTATGTTCCCTTTATGAGCCTAGTTTGGCCTTCCACTGACAGCT
>JADBJO010036493.1:0-2500 GCA_016801955.1 Conus betulinus | reverse complement strand
GTGCTCACCCCACTGAAAGGCCAAGGTTAGCCTGTATGCCTGGGAGAGATGCATGACTGTGAAGATCTTGGTTATGCTGATGGCAATGTTTATGTGTTGGTCACTGAGACAGGGAGACTCCTGTGAACGTTTTCTGTCGGTGATGAGAAGTCTGCTCAGCAGGAACAGAGACTTTGGACCTTTGTTGTTCAAAGCATACAGAACATTATTGTTTCACTCCTGTTTGTTAACAGGCAATGTCACAAGTTCAAGTTGGAGTTTTGATCACTGATACTCTGCCTCTTTGCCCTCATGGTTTTCCTCCATATTCTAACAAAGTCAAGCAGTTTCCTGACATACTCAACTTATCTTGCAGGATACAAGGGTCTGCATCTTGTTTTCCTTTTCAAAAATCCGGAATCTGAGCTCGATTCCATTTCATCTCCTAACACCTTTGTTTATGCACACAGAATTCCAGGCAGTTCATGTTCAGGCCAGATATGGCCCATGAGATCCCCTAAGTGTGGACGTTTACCCTATGCAGGGATTACAACAGAAATACAATGAAAAAAAATGATTAAAGTAAGTTTTTAAAAAAAAAAATTCAGTAAATTTGATAGACTACACAGGTGAAGACAAATCAAAAGACAAACCATGATGCGTTTTGATCTTCTTGGTCTTTTTCAGGGAAAATAAACAACATTCAGGACAATGAAAACGAAGAACGAGCAATCACTTATCTTCTCGTTCAAACACCCATCTTGCGTCGAATTCGAGAAAGTAAGTGATTGCTCGTTCTTCATTTTCATTGTCCTGAATGTTGTTTATCTTGCCTGAAGAAGACCTAAGAGGTTGAAATGCATCACGTTTTGTCTTGTAGTTTTGTTTGTCCCTGCTGTCTGTCAGTTTTACTATAATTACTTTGTATGGTTGGTTTGTCCCTGCTGTCTGTCAGTTTTACTATAATTACTTTGTATGGTTGGTTTCAGTTTCCATCTTCAGTCACGTCACTTTGAAACTAACAATGTAAGCCAGTGCCAGGTAAGAAAGAAAGAGAAAAACACCTTCGCAGTAGGTCACTACAGTCATTGCATGAACTCACAAAAACGCTTTATTCATATCAGCAGCTACCACCCACCCACAGTGACAGTGATTCTTTCAGTCAGGCCTCTGGCAAGACGTCACCATGGGAGTGACGTCATAAATAAAGTCCCCGTAGAAAAGACACTGTGACTGCCAACACATCAGCTTGTCAGCTGTCCATGTATGAGAGTGAAAGGGAAGTGTGTGGGGGAGGGAGGTGGTGATAGGCCTCCCCCCCTCCCCTCCCCCTGCCAATCAACATGGGGCTAAGGTCATGCCCAGCATTGATCAATAACACACACCCATAAAAAGGCTGAGGAGAAGGCATGAAGGGGAACACCTTTCTGTGGGGAGAGGGAGAGGCTATATTTAGCAATGAAGGGGAACACTTTCTGTGGGGAGGGGAGAGGCTATATTTAGCAATGAAGGGGAACAAGGGGAACACCTTTCTGTGGGGAGCGGGAGAGGCTATATTTAGCAATGAAGGGGAACACCTTTCTGTGGGGAGGGGAGAGGCTATATTTAGCAATGAAGGGGAACAACTTTCTTTCTGTGGGGAGCAATGGAGAGGCTATATTTAGCAATGAAGGGGAACACCTTTCTGTGGGAGGGGAGAGGCTATATTTAGCAATGAAGGGGAACACCTTTCTGTGGGGGGGGAGGGAGCTATATTTAGCAATGAAGGGAAACACCTTTCTGTGGGGGAGTGGGGAGAGGCTATATTTAGCAATGAAGGGGAACACCTTTCTGTGGGGAGGGGAGAGGGAGAGGCTATATTTTTAGCAATGAAGGGGAACACCTTTCTGTGGGGAGGGGAGAGGCTATATTTAGCAATGAAGGGGAACACACTTTTCTGTGGGGAGGGGAGGGAGAGGCTATATTTAGCAATGAAGGGGAACACCTTTCCTGTGGGGAGGGGGAGAGGCTATATTTAGCAATGAAGGGGAACACCTTTCTGTGGGGAGTGGGGAGGGGAGAGGCTATATTTAGCAATGAAGGGGAACACCTTTCTGTGGGGAGGGGGAGAGGCTATATTTAGCAATGAAGGGGAACACCTTTCTGTGGGGAGGGGAGAGGGCTATATTTAGCAATGAAGGGGAACACCTTTCTGTGGGGCAGGAGAGGCTATATTTAGCAATGAAGGGGAACACCTTTCTGTGGGGAGGGGAGCAAGAGGGGCTATACCTTCTGTGGGGGGAGCAGGCTATATTTTAGCAATGAAGGGGAACACCTTTCTGTGGGGGGAGGGAAGGGGAGTGGGCTATATTTAGCAATGAAGGGGAACACCTTTCTGTGGGGAGGGGAGGGGAGAGGCTATATTTAGCAATGAAGGGGAACACCTTTCTGTGGGGAGGGGAGAGGCTATATTTAGCAATGAAGGGGAACACCTTTCTGTGGGGAGGGGGGAGAGGGACAAGGCTATATTTAGCAATGAAGG
>JADBJO010036492.1:0-10961 GCA_016801955.1 Conus betulinus | reverse complement strand
ACACTAGTCATGGTCGTTTGAGTCCTTAGTACCGAAGACGGCCGGAACAGAGGGGTCAACGATTTCTTCTTTTCACATTTTTTTTTTTGGGGGGTGGGGGGGAGGGGGGGGGGGGGGGGGGGCAAATCTTCAAAACGTCCTCAAATAAAGTTCCTTTCAGTGAAAAAAGAAGTTCGGTGGTCTGGGAAATCAAGTTCAATCAGAATCATTTTCATTTTTCTATTTTTTTCACCATGGTACCATTGTTTCTACTGTCTGCAAAACTGATGGACACAAACTGCAGTATTTTCCAGCCATAGCTCTCGCAGTGTCGTAATAGCACACTACAGGACTTGACAAGTATGCCAGTCGAGCCACAGCACTTTGAGAGAATCCGTGTTTTCAAGCCAAAAGTCCACCGACCTAGAGTTTCCAGCAGGAGCCCGACCGAGAGAAGCAGCAGGAGGGTTTTGAATAGGAGAAAGGGTGGTAGAAAGGGGGATGATGGAGGTGGGTAGGCTCATCATCAGTTAAAGAACTCTTAAGAACTCAATTAAACAAGCCCGCAAATATCTGGTAAGAACTTATAAATAAGCCCTCAATATCCTGGTTCGGTAAGAACTCAGTCTGTACTTCTAAACTAACCAAAGGCTCTCAATATCATAGTACAACCACCGCGAGAACACATATACACAAGCCCTCAATAGTCTGGTAAGTACCTCCAATAAACAAGCTGTGTCAATGTCAAGGGTAAGAACTTTATTATAAAACAAGCTTTCAATATCTGGTAAGAAGAACTCATAAACCCGGCCCTCATGTGTCAAGTAAGAAACTTATAAAACAAGCCCTCAATATCTGGGTAAATGCGAAAACACTCATATAAACAAGCCCCTCAATGTTCGTAGAGAATTTATAAACACAAGCCTCAAATCAATATTCTGGTGAAGAAACTCATTAACAACGGCAATCCCTACTTATCTGGTAAGAAGAACTCATATGAAAATAAACAAGCCCCTCAATGTCAGGTTAAGAACTCAATAAAACAAAGTCTTCAATATCCAGTAAGAACTTAATAAACAAACGCCCTCAATATTCGGGTAAGAACTTATATAAACAAGCCCTCAGTATCTTTAGTAAGCAGATCTCATAAATAAGCCCTCAGTATCTGGCTAAGAACTCATGAAATGAGCCCCTCAATGTCCAAATAAGAAACTCATAAACAAGCCCTCAAGATATGCTAAAGAAATCATATAAACGAGCCTCAATGTCTGTAAGAACTAATAACCGAAGCCCTCAATGGTCTCACTAAGAACTCATAAACGAGCCCTCAATGTCTGGTTAAGAAACTCATAAACGAGCCCTCAATGTCTGGTAAGAACTCATAAAACGAGCCCTCAATGTCACTGTGTTAAGAAAACTCATAAACAAGCCCTCAATGTCTGGTAAGAACTCAAATAAACGAGGCCCTCAATATCTGGTAAGAAACTCATAAACAAGCCCTCAATATCTGCTAAGAACTTATAAACAAGCCCTCAATATCTGCAAGAACTCATAACGAGCCCTCAATGTCTGGTAGGAACTCATAACTAACGAGCCCTCAATATCTGGTAAGAACTCATAAAACGAGCCCTCAATATCTGGTAAGAACTCAAAACGAGCCCTCAATGTCTGGTAAGAACTCATAAACGAGCCCTCAATGTCTGGTAAAGAAAGAAAAAGGACCAGCAGCAAGGAACAACAAGAAAGAAAGAAAAAAAAAAGATGCACCCGACGGTGCAGGTGGGACCCAGGGAAGTACAGTCCCCAATTGTCGAAACCATCCAGCTTGGAAGCAACCATGCGCCGTGTTTCCTGGAAGCCAGGCGCTTGTGGTCACATAGAGCGCAGGCACGCACAGGGCATTCCATTAAGACGTCAAGGGACATAATAATTGCTCCCTGACAGGACCATTGTGCATACTGGATGTGACACGACAGAACCTCCACAGGAGCGTTCGCACAGGTTGTACCAATCCATATTTCATTACTGTCGAGCCCACCGGCGAAAAAACGCCACCGTCAAGCAAAGTGCCGTGTGCTTTATCCTGTAAAAACATCACTGAACACCCCCACAACACACACACACCACCCTCTTCGATGTTGGTAAGAAACGGACCTGAATGATCCTGAAGTGAAATGCCCGGAGGTTGGTGAAAATAGTTCCAGCTCAATTTGGCAGAACAGAACAACACACGTAAACTTCTTAAGGTTTTGATTTCCCAGCCAAAAAAAACGATATCCGACGCTTTCTATAGAAGGGATGCGTCTTTCCCGAAACAATATTGTCCCAGCTCTCCCAAGAGCTTTTCTTTTTTCTTTGATTCTTTTCTTGTTTTTCACCCTGATTCGAACTGGTTGGGGAAAGGTCACATATTTTAATTTTATGAAACAAAAGCAAACAATTTTCTCTCTCTCTCTCTCTCTCTCTCTCTCTCTCTCTCTCTCTCGCTCTCTCTCTCTCTCTCTCTCTGATCTCTCTCTCTCTCTCTCTCTCTCTCTCTCTCTGGTGTCTGTCTGTCTGTCTGTCTATCTATCTATCACGCTATCTATATTATCTAAAACTACAAAAACAAACATCATATCTATCTATCTATCTATCTATCTATCTATCTATCTATCTATCTATCTATCTATCTATCTATCTATCTATCTATCTTATCTGTCGTCTGCCTATATATCTATTGTGCTATCTTTCAATGTTTATCTCTCTGACTACAAAACAAACATTTATCTATCATTCTATCTATGATTCTGTCAATCTGTCTATCCATGTATTTGTCTATCTGTCTATACTTATCTATCTAACTACAAAACAAACATATATCTATCGTTCTATCTGTCTATCTGTATATTCTATCTGTATATCTACTTATCTATATATCTAAATATATGTCAATCTTTCTATCAATTTATCAATCAATCAATCAGTCCATCTATCTATCTATCTGTCTGTCTATCTATCCATCTACCTACCTACCTACCTACCTACCTGCCTACCTGCCTACCTACGTATTATCTATCTATCTATCTATATCTATCTATCAGATTATTTATTGATGAAATTTTTTACGGGTCAGAGAGAGAGAGAGGAGAGAGAGAGAGAGGAAGACAACAGACAGACAGGACAGTCAGTCAGACAGACAGGACAGACAGACAGACAGACAGAGACAGGAGAGAGAGTAAGGACAGTTAGGTGTTATCGTAAGAGTGTGTGAACGCAGAAGTTACACGGTAGAAAGGGGGAGGGGGGGGGTGGTGTTATTTACTGATAGTAAGTAAAATGATAGACAGATGGAGAGTGATTAGTTGCGAATGAAATTTTAAAAAAAAAAAACTAAACACACACCCGCGCGGGCGCGCACGCGCACACGCATAGACAGACGCGCAGACACACACACGCACATCCACTCATGAATAAAGCAAAAAAATGAAAACACCTCAAATGGGACAAATGTGTAGATGGCGTGCTCCAGGGATGTTAGTTCAGCCATGTCATCATTGGATTTATTCATAGACCTTTACTTGTCACTTTCTCTACTCTTCCTTTTTGTCTCCCACATATCACTGCACGTCTTCTCTTCTCTCTCTCTCTTCTCTCTCTCTCTCTCTCTCTCTCTCTCTCTCTCTCTCTCTTGTTTGTCCTGTCTGTCTGTCTATGTGACTGACCGTCTGTCTATCTGTCTGTCTGTCTGTCTGTCTCTGTCTCTCTGACCCGTAAAAAAAATTCTATCGATAAATAATCTGAT
Organism: Conus betulinus; assembly: GCA_016801955.1. Classification (NCBI taxonomy): domain Eukaryota; kingdom Metazoa; phylum Mollusca; class Gastropoda; order Neogastropoda; family Conidae; genus Conus; species Conus betulinus. The sequence continues at coordinate 7,198 of JADBJO010036492.1, read as the reverse complement.
AGACAAATAGTGTTGGAGCAAGACGTCGTAGGGTGTAAGTCTCTCCGAGTTTTCCTTCAGTTGTGACGCTTACCGAAGTTGCTGGTGTTTGAGAACTTTGCATACGATTGGCGTTGGTACCATGCCGTTGGAATTGGACTATCGTTTCGTTCAAGATGTGGCTGTTTCTTTGACATATTTGTGCATTAAATGTTCAAGAGAAGTGTGCAACAACGCAAAAATGCGGATTCTCCATTTTGACGCTGCGTGACGCTGACCGAGTGACGGTGTGTTCGTGTGGGCAGGTTTGCTCCTCGTCTGTTGTTGTTTTGAGGTGGACTGTTACTGCAGTGTGGGAGACGTAGACCAGAACCCCGGACCCTACACCAGCGGTGAAGGCAGACAACGTGAAGCAGACCGGCTCGGTTACGCTACGCGTGGTGCAAGTGCGGATAGGAGTGCTGCTTGCCCCTCTGAGGACTCTACTGTGTCCAGACCGACGAGCGCCGCGAACCCACCACGGCCGACATCATGACCATGCTTCTGGAGATGGACAGGATCAAAAGGCCATGGACAGTAAGTTGGATGATGTAAAAACAGAAGTGAAGACCCTTGGTGAACAGTGTGCTGCTCTGCAGAACGAAGTGAAGGGTCTCAGGGAGGGAAGTGGCGGACTTACGGTCCCAGAACAGTAATCTGCAAAAAGAATGAACTCTGAACTGGTTGGCAGAGTAGAGTTGTTGGAAAAGAAGGCGAACGACCTTGAAGGGCGCTCAGAATGTAACAAATTGATGTTTTGTATGGTTTGAGTAGAAGTGAAGAGAACTGAGAACAGTGATGACTGCGAGCGTATGTTGGACTTGACAGCGAAGGAAAAATTGGGTGTGAATGGGGTTCGAGTTTGATAGAGCGCATCGTTTTAAATGCAAAGCAGGACTCCTCCATCATGCTCTTCGTATAAGGATAAAAGTACAGATCGTAAAAGCCAAAACCAAATTAAAAGGAACTGATATCTTTGTCTGCAAAAGACTTCACAGCAAGGGTCCGCGCTATCAGGCGGAAGCTCTCATCTCATCTTAAGGAGGCCAGGAACAGTGGCAAACGGGCGGGCGATGGTCTCTTGACCATCTCCTTGTGGATGGCAGGAGATTCGGGCTCGATGTTTCCGGTCAACTGAAGGAACTGAGATAGAGTTTTGGCCGGTCCTTTTGTGATGAGGATGAACTTGCTTCAAATGGGAGGAAAAATTGCCTTACACCGGGTTGCAAGACTGGCCGCTCCAAACCCTGCCGCGCGCGTGGCTGTGAGCGCTTTGCACGTGATGTTGACGACAGTAGTAGTGTGGGCAATGTGAGCGATGGCACTGACAGTCATTTGAATTCGGATCAAGGTTTGAAAGATAGGCATTTGAATGATAATTCTTTTACATATGATGATATGGATAGCGAGACTTAGCATGCATGAATAAGAGTGTATTTGGTAAACAGTCATATTGATAGCCATGGTCTGGACGTGCCCGTATGCAATAAAATGTTCAAGCTTCTCTCTTGGAACGTGAATGGTGTATCCTCAACAGTTCTGACAAGGCATTTGTTTTCCTATGCCTGTGGTTTTGATTTTTGGATATGTTTTGGAGAAAATTTTTGAAACGGTTTAACATGGATGTTTGTCGGATATAAAGCCTTTTGCAAAGCTGCTGTAAAAACTCTGTCATCAGGGGAGAGAAGATCGGGGAGGAGGGGGGGGGGGGGTAGTAGTTTGTTTAATAAGACAAGAATTTGTTCCCTTCATACTTATGTTGATGTTGATTGCTCTAACCTGTGTGCCTTTTAAATCGAAAAAATCGCTTTTTGGGACAACGAAAAATATTGTTTTGGCCTGTGCATATATTCAACTTGAAGGTTCTCCCTTTTATAATTCTGCTTGTGCTGATAGTGGGATTTCTATGTTGGAAGATTGTTTTGGCTGATTGCTTGCGTTCCCTTGGTGACACATTGATTGTAATAGTATGTGGAGATCTGAACAGTAGGACGGCAATTTTTTCTCCTGACTTGTCAACTGATGTTTTTGATTCTTTTGCAAACGAAAAGTGAACCACCTTGCACAGATCGTTGTTCTCAGGATAATGTTTTGAATAACTACGGTAAGTTATTGTTTAAATCTTTGTGTTGCTTTTGATTTGTATATTATGAATGGTGTATGTCAGGGCGACCGCCCATGGTTGCTATACATATGTAACAGACAGCGGGAGCAGTAAAAATGATTATTTCCTTGTGTCAAAAGATTTTTTATCTCTACTCTTTTGTGATTTCTGTAATTTGTTTGTTTCGGAACGGATCGAATCCGATCATTTACCTATTTAATTTCACATTGACTTCTCAACAGAAAACACTGATAAATCAACCGAGACTGTTGAGGCTACTATCTCCGAAACGTTTGTATGGAATGATGATTGTGCCATGAATTACAGGGACAATTTGTGTGAAGCAGAAAATGCGTACGAAATTAAATGAGGCCTTAGAACTGATTGCTGTTGATGTAGAGAAAGCTTTAAACTTGTTCAATGATTGTATCAAAAACAGTGCTGAAGGAATGAAAGAAAAAGTGTGCAAATAAGGAACAGTGGTGAGAACGAGGATTGGTTTGACTGTGATTGTTGTTAATGAAAAGAAAAGCACTAAAATTATTGAGAGTATGGCTGCGTACTTTGGACGTTGGTGACAGAAGTGAGTATGTTATTGCGAGAAGAGAATATAAAAATCTTCTAAAACAGAAGAAGAAAACTATTCAATAAAAAGCTATTAGATCATATAATCAGATCTCTTCCTTCACAACAGACGTTTTGGAAAACAGTAAAAAAAAAAAAAAAAAAGAGCCTCTTTCAGAAGAAAATATCACAACAATGATATCTCTGGACTCATGGTATATGCACTTTAAAAACATCTGTTATATAAAGATGTCTCAGATAATGATGAACTTTCTGTTGTCACTGATGAAGGTGAGGATGAGTATTTTAATCGCCCCATTTCTAAAGAAGAAATGATGTTTGCCATGCGGAAAACTAAAACCAACAAATCGGCAGGACCTGATTCTATCATTAGTGAATTGTTGAAATTTGGTGGAGCTCAAGTTGTTGACTTTTTACTAGCTTTTTCAATAGGATTTTTGATGATGGTATCTTCCCAGAAAAACTGGAAAGAATCTGTAACCTTGCCGATATTCAAGAAAGGCGATGTAAATAATCCTAATAATTATAGAGGTATCTCTCTAGTTGACGTTAGTAGTAAATTGTATAGCACTGTTATTAACAAAGATTGCAGGAGTGGATTGAATGTAATAATATTACCGGAGAACATCAAGCTGGGTTCAAAAAAGGGTTACTCTACTATCGATCATATGTTTACTCTCCTCGCGTTTGTTCAGAAAAACAATTTTCTTTAAATCGTAAAACTTTATGTTGCGTTTATTGACTTCGAAAAAGCCTTTGACTCCATAAACAGACAGCTTCTATGGAGAGTATTACTTAAAAATGGTTGTCAAGGGGAAATTATTCAACTGTATTAGAGCTATGTACAAAGTTGTTAAAACAAGGGTAAGAAGTGGGTCCAGTCTGACAGATTACATTAATTGTGTTGCTGGGGTAAGGCAAGGTGATGTCTGTAGCCTGTACTATTTTCAATTTTCATAATGAGCTTGCCATTGAGGTAATTAATAATAATGGCCTTCATGGTGGACGATTTACAGGATGATGTGTTAGAATTATTATTATCCTACTTTGGCAGATGACGTTGTTTTGGTTTCAGAAACAATAGTTGGCTTACAACGTCAGCTAAATAATCTGAGCAGGGCTGCATCCTCATTAGAGTTAAAAGTAACATGAGTAAAAGCAACATTGTGGTGTTTAGAAAGGGAGGTTATTTGGCGGCGAGGGAAAGATGGAAGTATGATGGACTTATTATACATGTGCTGAATGTTTATAAATACTGGGGATCTACTTTTCTACACGCCTAAGTTTTACGTTTGCTTGTAAAGACCTTGCATGTAGGGCAAAGAATGCTTTGATATGTGTAATAAAAAGATTGCATGCTTTGAATAATAATTCGCTTGAATTATTCTTAAAAATATTTGATTCCCAGATACAGCCTATGTTGATGTATGGGGCTGAAATTTGGGGTTTAGATAATGCCGTTGTTCATTGTGAGGCGGTGCATTTATTTGCTTTGAAGAGGTTTCTAGGTCTCGACAGGCGTATCTCTAATGATTTGGGTGTATGGAGAGTCCAATAGATATCCACTGTTCATTGGTTCAGCCGTTAGATGTGTGCGGTATTGGTTAAAGCTCTTACACATGGATCATTATAGATTGCCTCGTAAGTCTTATGAGATGTTGTTTGAATTGGATGTAAAGGGAAAAACGAACTGGGTTTCAAATGTGCTTTTGTTTCTGTGTAAGCATGGGCTTGGGATGTTTGGCTGACTCAGGGTGTTGGAAATCAAAAAAAGTTTTATTCGTGCTTTTCGACAAAGGTTGATTGACTGTAGATGGCAAATGTGGGATGACCATATCCAAACTAGTGAACGGTATGATTTATACAGAAATTATTCTAGTTTCCAATATATTCAGCCTTATCTAAAACTGGATTTGGACATGCGTTTGAAAAGATTAATTGCTAAATTTAGAGTCGGTGTTTCTGAAATAAGGACTCATTACTTCAGATACAGGAAAAACATACACAACTGACTGGTTTGTCCATTGTGTATGCAAGATGAGGAAAATGAAATACATTTTATGTTCCTTTGTCCAGCTTTAGAAGATATTCGCCAAAATTTATCCCACAGAAATATATATAGGCGCCCGTGTATGTTTCGATTACAGTTACTACTTAGCTCTAACAGTTATAAGGTAATTGGAATTTAGGTATGTTTTCTGTAAGACGTCTAAGATCAGAGAAATAATGATACGTCTTAGTTGGTGTTCTTATTTGTACAGTTGTTTCTCGTTTTTCTTTTCTTTCGTGACTAGGATTTTTATTCTTACACATTATAATTGAATGATTGTGCTCATTCCCCTTCAAATGGACCCGATGGCCTTATTGAATAAAAATCTGAAGTCTGAAGTATGAACAAACAATGGAACTAATTTTTTGAGTCGCCACTTGGACGCACACAGCTAAAACAAAGCAACCGCCACAAAGGAGCCCAGATAATCTTAAAACCACTAACAGATCATATTGTATTATGTTCCAAACCAGAAACTATTCTCGAGCAAGTTTCCCTGTTTGGACTGTAGTATCACTTTCTATTTGTTGCAATTGGCTCAAAAAAAAAACAAAAAAAGCAAAAAAAAACAAAAAACAAAAAAAAAAAACAAAAAAAAAGGGGGGGGGGGGGGCACTATAAAAAACCCGCGGCAATAACACGCATGATATCTCAGAAAACTTTCCACATTGATTGCCCTACAGAACCAAGCTCACCACTCTTCCGACCCGTTTCCGCTTGTATTGAAGGAAGTGTCTCAATCTACAGAACCTTAATCAGCCGTCCCGAGGTATGACCCTACCTCATTTCTTTCATAGTGGTGACCAACACAACACACCCCACACGTCAAACAACCACCAAAAAAACGAGTTCAAACCATCGGCTGAAACCCTCCTTGTTAACGTCTGAGATACGAACACATAGTACCAAAGAGAATACCGATTACACATTCTTCCGCTTCCCCCCCCCCCCCGGAAGAATTAAAACGCACAGAATAAAAGTAAACCTCTTCATTAGAACAGAGAAAAGGAGATATTTTATAACTTATTTTCCAGTGAAAGGAAAGACAACAAATCTGTAATGGAAAGCGATTCAGGATCTACTACACATCCACGATTTCCTCCCTCTGTTTCCACCATAGCCTATGAATGACACACGATCTGCCAGTAAGACTGAATCACACATTCGTCAACCGAGTAGCAGATCACATTATTAAAAGGGATTAACATCGAGATAAGTCACGACGAGAGACGAAGTACAGAATCATTGGCACCGGAAAGTGGATACATGCGAGTTAAGTAGGTCAACCATTTGAAATGTGCATTGTGTTTTCACCTCACGTAGGCGAATTAACTCACCAGCCACACGTGAAATGGATGGCTGGATGGTTCTCTGCAATGTTATAGCCGAAACTTTACTTCATTTAGTGACCTATGTATAGAAAAACCCAAATTGTTTCCAGATAACTTTAACAAACAAAAAATTATACCAATATACCAAACAGGAAACAACAAACTGATCCACTAAAAGTTACAGGACCTATCTGGATTTATCTGTGACTTTCTAAGCCATGGGACTTTTACTGAATGGGCGTCTCTTCACCGCGCGCACTCCCCCTAAAATATGAATAATCCATCCAAAACAATCGGGATTCAGAGTAAAGCTTTGGCCACACAGCGCTTGCCAAACTTTAGACAGCGGCTTTTAACAGGAGTAACAACACATGTACAGGAGTTCTTTCTATACAGTCACTGAAGCTTCCGATGTAATAAATCATGAATTTTGACCGAAACACATAAGATTTTGTAAGCTATTCTTTAAAACACTGAAAAATATTTGGGTCTTGTCTTTCCAACGAACAATAAATTGTATCTGTAAATGAATTTCAGATTCAATGTTCTTCCCAAACAAATTGGGTGTCACACAAGGATACGTGTTAGGTCCTCTGTTATTTTCAGCTTGCATTAATGGTTTGCCAATTAAACTTGAAAAAAAAAACACCGAAAGTGTGCTGATGTGATACTACTTTAGATACAAGTAATTTCTGGACGACAAACAGGTTTCCAATGCATTCAGGAAAAACATTAATATTTGGTTAAAGGGGACACAGTTAATCACATGGCTATCCATCCTCAGGAAAAACTAGATTGTGGAATAACTACACAGACAGAAACGTCAACCCCGTGAGCAAAATCGACCAGACTTGGCCATTTATAATGAAAAAAAAAATCGAAAGTATCCAAGTTACAAACAGTCTTAGGAACAACAATAGAGGAAAATCTGTACTGGTCAAAAGACTTAGGACTTTTATTTAGAAAACGTTGCTAGAAGACTGTGTCTACTGAAAAAGATTCAGAATTTTTAAATTTATATGCGGAAAGGATTTTTTCACGCTGATGTTCGCTATTGTGACTATTTTGGCGCTCAACCGCTTTGGGACGAAGATAGAAACGTTACTTAAA
>JADBJO010036491.1:0-10962 GCA_016801955.1 Conus betulinus | reverse complement strand
AGAAGCAAGCGAGCAGGAAAGACTGGAGAGAAGCATGGGAGAGGCAGGGAAAGCTCAAACATGAGAGAGAGGAGGCCGCCGCGTAATGCAGTGGTACATTTTCGTGTGAATCATGAATAAGGTTGACAGGACCGGGAATCTGGGAGGGCGGCTCGTATGTACGTTCAGAACACAGCGAACGAATCCAACGGAAATCGAGTCCGTTGACTTAGAATTACTTTCGCTCCATTCATTATCCACGCACCCATAAGACTATGTGCTGATGATATTGACCATCAGAAGAGCGACTTCTGAGAGAGTTTAGAAGCAAAGGTGCAGCTTTGGACAAAGACGCTGCCAAATACTAGTTCCGAGAGAGGTCTTTCCCACTCGCCAACACAATAATTACAATTACGTGATTTGACAGTTCTGCTCCTTTTCCATTACCCCCCTCAAACACAGCACACACACAACACACACACATCACACACACACACACACACACACACACACACCCACAACACACCCACGCCCTAGGCTTCAGCAACGCATGCCCAACCTATACACTGTGCCGCGCCACAACAACACACACACACACAAACACACACACCTCACACACACACACCCACACACACACACTCCCCCACTAACCACCACACACACACACACACACAAGAAACACACACACACACACCACACACACACACACAACACACACACACACACAAATTGCACTTTATCTCACACCCTCATCATTATATCCCATCTCTTTTCCGTCTTCCTTTCCTTGCGTGGAAATGTAAGTGCACATAGTTCACAAGCTGGTCTCTCAAATTTACAGTCCAGTGGAAATGACGAATGAACAGGTCCATGAGTCTGGGAGCAGTATTGCGACGTTATACATCGCTGCTTTTAGCACCCAAACCGACTGTTGCTTTTTAGTGTGACCGTTCACCCTAGGCCACCGTATCCATACCCATGATGACTATTTGTCGGGCTGGGATGTAAAAGCTATATAGATAATAGCAGACCCTTGACACAATCCTGTATGCGATCAAAGACATAGGTGAGTGAGACGACAGCCCCTGTGCCGTCCTAGCGGCGCTCGCGCGCGCGTGTGTGTGTGTTGGGGTGTGTGTTGTGTGTGTGATTTCACTGTTCTTTATTACATTCCCTGGCTTTTAATCTGGCAAGTCAACAAGACTCACTTACACCTTCCCTCCCGTGTCCATGTTGTTCCGCGGCCTCGATATTCATTATTCAGTTATACTCACACGCGCAGAAAGCCCGATAACTATCTACTTTTTCATACTATTTCTGTATTCTTATTATTTTCTTTTTTTTTTTTTGAATAAGGTGAATGACGCGAAAATGTGTCTTTGGACTTGTAGAGGCTTCACTTTATCCTTAATTCTTTGTTCCGCTCTTTGCTTAACCATTTCGTCACTCCTCTACACAACACGTGCTTTTACACACATATTCCCACGCGCCCATGATTCAAAACCATCGCTCATTTATTACATCAGGCAGACCTTCTCTGCAAGATGAGTCAGGGGGCACCTAAATGCATATTGTTCGTCTGTACTAAGAAATTTCTAACTGAAGCGCTAATGGAAGATAACGGTTAACAACAGCTTACGAAAAGATAAATGCAATCTACAACAACTGACGACAATCAATAAATCTGGTCATCGCACGACATTTTGACTCTGTTCCAATACTAAAACTCGTGCAATAGATTTTGTCTGACATACTTTACAACATACAATATTTCCACTCTGTTCCTATACTTTGCCCCTTGTACTTTCGGTTATGTAATAATTAGGAATGCGGTAATATGTGTACAAGAATGCTTACCGCTATGAATCGTTCAACAGGATTCCGAGAGAACAAAAAAAAGGCAAAGTTTGTGTCAAATCAAACTCAGCAGTTCGATGTGTTCCCAGCTCCTCTTGATGTTTACCCGTTCGGAGAGCGTCGTTCATCCGCTCATTGTTTCAATATCACATCGGGCACGAATTGTCGTCTGCTTACGTTTCTCACCGTAGGGGCAGCCGACAGTGCACAACCAGAGGCGAAACACCGAGCGTTCGTTGCGACTGCCAATCAGAATGGAAGGTCACGTAATTCGGTAAATGATGTAACCCGACCGATATACACGTAATATTTACATGTTAAATGCGACAAAGTATACAAAAGTAATACATAAACGTTATACATGGACCAAGCATTCTAGCCTCGTTCCAGTATTCTTCCAGTTACAAAATTTACTAAGCTTTTAAAATAGTTTTATTCCCTCCTGTCATGCATTGATTTCAGAAGATAACAGAGAAGATGTAGTTAAGTGAATCCACAATTCCTCTATATGCAATGTATCGTCATATGTGAGAAACTGGGTTAATGCTGTGGCTAAAATTATTGTTTATTTGCCATGGACCATGAATGTGTGTGACGCACAAATTAATTTCTCAAATTAGAGATAACTTACAGTTTACTTTACTTGACTTGACTTGACTTGACTTGACTTGACTAAATCTTCAGTAGGGCAAATATGATCCTGAATGTAGGCTCTTTCGGGATACATAAGAGGCAAAAGATAAATGAAGTCTTTTCGTCGTCACAGTGTTTATTTCACCTCTTATGCACGAGAAAACGGGGAAAGCCCCCCTGAATTGGTAGACGAGCAAGCTCGGCATTTTCATTCTGTGGCATTTTCATTACTGGGCGCGGAAATTATGCGCCACCGCAGCGACCGTTATTCGCAGAGTCAGTTTTGTTGGGTTTGGCCTGTAAACGGACACCAACGCCAGATAATGTCACCTACAACTTCGGCGTATTTTTTTTTATGCATTACCATCTCCTTTATAGCCTCATTCCCCATCCTCCTTTTCTAGGACGAGGAGACGCTGGCAACTGGTGGCCTGATTTAATGGAATTCAGTCACCATCGATTATATGTTCTTGAGAACTAGATGTGTGAAAAAAAAAAAAAACCACCTCTTTAATTCTTGGTAACAGGCTATCGCCATGGCGTTCTTGATACGATCGGGGGAAATTCCTAATGAAATGAGGGGGAATATCATAATTGTTTTAGTTGCATGAAATTGAAAGACAGTCCCCCCGAATAACTGTAAATGAGCGAGGGGAAAGTGGAATTGGTTTAGTTTAATGAAATTTGAAAGAGCGGGTCTCCGAAATAACTTTTGAATTCGCGGATCACTGATTAGCTCATGACGAAAGAGGTTATTGGCATTTGGCCAAAGATAAAGAACCAATACACACAATTACACACACCACACCACACACACACCACAACGCCCCAACTATACACACATCATGATGGATCTCTCTCTCTCTCATCATCTCTCCTTCTCCAGTCTCTATCTCTCTCTCTCTCTTTATATATATATATGATATTCCTACATTAATAGTCAAAAGCGCGGACAGCTCCTGAATCGATCTAAACTGTGGATTTAAAAAATACAAAGCAGCAACAATATTTTTTTGAAAGGCAGATATCGTTGATTACCCCACCCCTGACCGTGATACCCTTCTTCAGTATCAGTCACCAGGTTTTTGAGAAATCTTGGTGTGGGATCTGTGTCTATGTGCGCTTTTGTTCGCTCTGCCACCCGGAATTTGTCCATTGTCATGAATCAGGTATGATGAAGAATAGTATTTTTTGTTGTGAGTACATAAACTGGAACAGAAGTAAAAAGTGTTCACTATGTTTTCACACCACTTTCTTGCTGCGCCTCGCCTCGTTAAGAGTAGTCACGTCAGTGTCAAGGGGGGGAGGCTGCTGTTTCTTCCGTCCTCCTCCAACGCAGGGGCATGGCAATCAGACATGGAGAGTCCAGGATGTTGTGCTGACCACGCCATGCCTGACTCGCTGCAGGTCAGCAGCAAGCCGTGGGCAGTGAGTGTGGTTGGAAGAGGTCGTGCTGTCAATGGGGTCGGGGGGGTCTGATGGTGTGGAGGACTGTGTGTCACGTTCCTGAGTCACAAGACCTCCTCTCACTCTGGTCCAGCCAGCAGATGGTATCTGTCACTCGGTGTAACAAGTATGGGGTGTAAGCTAAGGTTTCTGTACGGAAGGAAATAGAACGATTAGGTGATTTTTTTAAATAGAAAAATTCACCCGCACTTGCACTTCAGCGCAGCACTACTGGGGGAAGGAGCAATCATCTGGTACTTAGTTATCATAGGAAAATGTTTTGTTTTTGCAAAAATCGTGATTATCAAAAATAGTCAAGAAAACAGCTCAGGTGTGATTTACCTTAGACGTATGCACTTGCAAGTCTTTGTGCTCCGATTGTGACTCAGACCAAGACATTCAGAAAATCGGCGCCAAACACGAAATGATGTATAAACAACAGAAGAGACCCGCAGCAGTTAAGAAGCAGTTAAGTGAACATTTCACAAACACTTAAACTCTACTTGGTTGGCAATCATGATGAGAAAAATAAAAAAAAAGTGATTTTGATTTAATTATTAACGTTTGAGTGAGAAATTAATGCTGGCGCTTGCTCGTATGGGTTAGTGGCTTTTTCGCTCCCTTATCTCATCAGACAGGCAGAGAGGCTTGAACGCGTGGAGATATGTGCACCAAACATCAGCAGATCGATCTAGCTTGTAGGATTGCTAGTCATGAATCCGGCACAGGCTGATTTTCTGGTCTTTCTGTCGATGGTGGAGCGTGAGATACTGTGCTGGAATACTGTACTTTTTCTTCGGGTCTGATCCCTGAGTCCTTGTTGCACAGTTTCCTCTGGACGCATCGGGCCAGCTCCCACCCGGACAATCAGTCCGGGCCTGCCCAGTATTTTATGGATGGCCAGACTCTGTTGATTAGCTACGCCAGGAGAATCGGAAATGAAAAACGCTACTGCCACAGTAGGATATCAGGACTGCATCTCCAAGGTCTTTGTGTCCTTTCAGAGTAGCTTCGCCTTTCTCGCTCTTTGCTGGACAGACTGAGAAAGAAATGGGGAGTGTTTTTTTGTTTTCCATGCACTGGAGCAAGTCTAGACCATCTTTGAATGGTCCATATCTACACTATTGTGCAGTGTATTCTTTGCTGAATGACAGTGTTTTCGCAGCATACAAACGTGTTCATTCTGACTATCTCGCGGAAACCATCTGTTTGTAGCTCCGTTTTTCGCAGGCGAATGATCTTCCATATAGGTATGAAAGACCCTGGAGGTAGCGTGACGAAGTGATCGACCCTATAGGTATGAAAGATGGATAGCGAAGTACTCCTAGCCTGGAGTTTAACTCTCTCTCACTCTATTCGTTTCTCTCTGCTCTCGTCTGGGCTCGTGAGTGCGAGCATGCTATTGGGTGAGTGGTCGCGCATAGTGTTTCAGAGCATGCATTCACAAGTGACGTGCAGCCGCAGTGTATGATGTGTTTGTGTGTGTGTGGTGTGTGTGTGTGTGTGTGAGAGGAGAGTGGTGTGTGTGTGGAGATGTGTGTGTGTGAGAGTGTGAGAGAAGGAGAGACGGACGAGAGAGGACCACCACAGTGGAGGGGAGAAGGGTGTGACGTAGAGACCAAGACACGTTATAGAGAGGAGAAGAGGCTGCGGAACGGCGGGGGAAAAAGGGTAACTGGATTTGAAGCATGAAGACCGGAGGGTCCACGAGAGAGGAAGAGAGGCGACGCGAGACAGAGGAGAGAGGAGTCATTTTAAGATTAAAAAAATTAACAAACAAAGGCTATAACGGACGCGACTTTTATATCAAAACCATTAGATTACATTTAAGGCACTACTACACTTGCACACATACAGCTAATCGTTCGCATGAGAAACTCAAAAGTTGGCTACTTCTACGTTTTCAACCCACGCGCAAAAGAACAATGCGAGGGAAAAACACACTTTAATGCCGCGGATACTACCTACAGTCTACCAACAGAGTCTATCCACATTTCACACCTCAACACATTCACATATTCTTTCCTGGGCAGCAAGGAAAGGGTGCAGTTCATCCAGTCTCGTGGAAAGCTTCCAAACTTGTCCTAAACGGATTACATTCTGACGAGAAAAAAAATGGTTCAGAAAAAGAACGTTCTGAGTAAAAACGTCATCGACATGGAAAAGTACGAAAGCATAATATGCATTGTTGAATGGTATTACAAAAAAAAAAAAAAAAACAGAACCCCAAAACGCCCAGAAACTGAATTCCAAAAAGAACAGTAGAAAACAAGAAAAAAAAAATAGCTGGGTTGATGATAACAAAAGTTAAAAGCAGGAGAAAAAAAAAAAAGTATAAACAAACAGAAAACAGAAATGGTTGAGAAATGTATGAACAAAATGTTGTAATGTTGTGTCACAGATGCACTGAAGATGATAAAAATGGTATATGGTAAGAAAAAAACACATATGAAGTCAGACAAAGAGTAGCGTAAATTCGTAAATTGAACACAGAAAAGTAAAGAGATGAGGAGAAGAAAGAAGCCGGGGATGTGGTCGGGGGAGGGGGGGGGGGGGGGGGGGTGGGGGTGGGGGGGGGGGGGGGGGGCAGCAAGGAAACAGACAGGGGGGGGGGGGGGGGCAGCCAGACTGACAGAAATGGTGTTCAGATTGGCCAGACAGAACAAAAGGGTGAAACACATTGTAAACAGGGGCGCAGCATGTGTGAGATCGGTTAGGGCAGCCAAGAAACAAAGATAAAAAAAAAAAGTTAAAATTGTATGTGCGAATATGTACGACTGGACACAAAACTGTGAAAAAGAATGTATGGAGAGAAAGTGGAGGGAAAGATGGAGAGAAGAAAAGGAGAAGAAGTGAGATTAAACATGAAGAAACAACAAAACAACAACAACAGTAGTGGTAGTAATAACATAAATAAACAATAACAAGAACAACAGTAAACAATAATATATATAATAATAACGTAATGACTAATAATAATCATGATCATCATATCATCATAAAGCAATAATAATTTGATAACCATAATGATAACAAACCACATTGGAATGTAGGCCTATCCTAGAGAATTGTAGATGAAAAGTAAAGATGGCCCAGCAGGCAGAAGAGTAGAGTCACGGACAGAGAAGAGAAGTAGGTATATCTTTTCTTTTTCAGCGAACGAACGAACACAGCAATTTTCGCTCCAATTCCCTGACAAACAGCTTTGAGGATGAGTGTTTCCGATCTTCCATCATAAATCTAGCTTATACTCTGCTTAATGCAACGATCGTGCGTTATCTAACAGCGAATGCAATTAGAACCGAATAAATACTGTTTTCTTTAGGGTAGAAAAAGGCGGCACCCTGCGAACATGACACAGAGCCGGAGATCGATGGTAGACCCATCCCACTGCTGACGCTCCAAACGATCTATCTCAAACAACGGAGGGGGACACAAACTGGGTATGCAAAAAGTCCAAGCACTGACGATTAATGTGCTGTTATGTTTATTCTCTTGCGCGCAGACTAGTTTTAGAAAAGGAACATCCTTAATGAAGCAGGGAGTAGGTAAACAGTGAACAAACAAACAAGCAGATGGCAACTCTAGCTCCCTGATGCATCATGGGAGCATGAGTTACCCCTACTAGCTTTAAAAAGACGATCGGTATGCTTTTTCCCAGGTGTAGTTTTGCATGGATCTACCATCGGATGCCGTACTGGAATTCATTTTTGGAATGAGTTCGCAGGCGCATGCTCTAAAGATGTCAAACAGAGGGAGTTCTACGGAAAACGGGAACTGAGGTTCAGAAACTGTCGCAGGAAGCCGAATCTAGGTAGAGACCACAAATCCATAAAAGTAAAGTTCTGACTTTTGTACTGTGTAAGTTTCTATCTACCATTATCTAAAACTGATGGGCCGTTAAGCGGCATAAACATTACCTTTGTCTACCTTGGGTGTTGCTTGCAGCAGCAAAAGTTGTTTGTTTACTGTTCCGTTACCCTTCAGACTACAAGGACGCTCCACCGTCGTTGAAACAGTCGTTTAAAACAAATATCTCGTAGATCCGCCCTTTAATCGGGATCCGCACCTAAACTTTAATGATTCAACGCTATGCCTGCGCGAATCTGACAAGATTAAGTGATGCTTGTTCTTCACTTTCGTTGTTTTGAGTGTTGTTTATCTTGCCTGAAGAAGACCTAAGAGGTCGAAAACACGTCACGTTTTGTCCTGTGTTTCGTTTGTTCATGTTGGCAGATTTATATTGCATAAACTTTGAAACATTTGTTTCGATGTCCGCCTGCAGTCGTCTTACTTTGCAATTAAACTTTGAAAATAATCTTAGTATAATTTTTTTTTAAAGTCCCTGCAAGCACCACACGGCTTCAGAAGAGTTCAAGATCCAAAGGAAAACTTCTATAGAAAAACTTCATAGATTCTCGATCTGTATACAGAATAAAAAAACCGCAGAAACAGGCAGACCTTGCGTAAAAGTTACATCCATTTTGAATGAGAATGTGACCAAAAGGGGAACAAAGAAAGAGGGGTCATGATACAGAAAACTCAATTACAATAGGTATAGAAAAAATAGCACGTAAAACAATGATCCATAACCACCATCCCCTCCCCCCTACCCAATATAATACCCCGAGACAAAAAGTGTGAGCACGTGAAACGAGGCTCCACCCCCACCCCACCAAATATTATACCCCTAGACAAAAAAGTGAGGCAAGATTCTACGTCAGAATCACAGTGAAGGTTGAGGGGCAAAGATCTGTGCGAACGAAACATCCATTCCCATCATGAGGGTGACGAGGACATAGACTGCACAGTACTAGCAAAACACGCGTTCGGACAATCCAGGAACCGAAACTGTAATTATTCGTCACACACACACACACACACACACACACACACACACACACACACACACGCACGCACGCAGCACGCACGCACGCATGCAGCACACGCAGCACGCACGCACGCACGCTCGCACGCACGCACGCACACACACACACACACACACGTTACACACGTATGCACGCGGCGCGCGCGCGCGCGGCACACACACACACACACACAACACACCACACACACACACACACACACACTCACTCACTCACCTCACTCACTCACTTGAACAACACGTTATTAAATAGTCGCACAAATCATCTGGCATTATTGAAAACAACACATGTCAAAACAAAATAGTTGCAGTCCCTTTTGGGGTGAAGCGGAATTCTCATATATGCCCTAATTCCAGACTAACCTTGTATAGCGACTCAGATTTTACGGTTCTTTTTTCTTTTTTTCCAAACATGAGCAAGATGGAAGTAAGTACCTACTCTATTCCAAAACATGAGATACAACAGGGCTATGTGAACAAGAAATGGGCCATCACGAAACAGCTAGTGGAACCAGTGATCAGAAACTATGTATTGGCTGATTTAAAAACTTACTCGATGGATATGGTTTTTCAATCAGGCCAACTAGTTTCTGAGGGTTTGATTTGAGATATCAATTTCCTCGTTTGGAATAGTATAGTAAGACAAAAGATTTAAGCAAAATAATACATTTAATCAGGCGCGCGCAGCGTCGAACGACGCACTTGCGCACGCCACGCACGCACACACAACACACACACAAGCACCCCACACACAACCACGTCACAACTCACACACACACACACACACACACACAACACACACACACACACACCACACACGCACACACCTACACACACCGCACTACCTACACACACAACCCCCTGAAAAAGTAGTAAAAGACCAATTCTGAGCAAATATGTAAACACAAATGAAACAAATGTAAAAAGAATTCTTTTCAGAATCACAGAGAACACGAAGGATGAAATCGTCGATATTCACAATTTAAATCATTTATCTGTAATGTAGCCAAAAAGAAAACAAGAAAAGACAAAACAAAAAGTAACAATGCCACCACCTCACCCCGGGTCCCAGCCCCCCAAAAAAAGACCAACACACAAAAACAAAAATACAAAAAAAAAGACCAACCCATCTGACACCACACACACGCAGATGCACGTACTCAATCCAATCCATCCCCCCCCCCCACCACACCACACACACCACTACCCGCCCTCCCCTTAGTCCCCCCCCACACACTCAACGTTGACATCCGCTCCTGGTTCATCATATGCGATATCAGTCATTACAAATGGGCTGTATAATAGATCTACATCGAATTCAGCGAGACAAACAAGGCAACAATCGGTCAGAAAATAAACAAACCAACAGCCAAACAAAACAGAATTCGACAGCACGCCTTACAGTGTGAGTTTGATATTACTATGCACACAAAATACAGTTGTTCTAGTTGTCACACAAGACGGGAAAATCTAAATTTGGCTAAGAAAATAGTTCTTGTTATACACCTTTCTGACAACTTAATTTCCTGTATAATGTATCACGCTCTGCCATTTTAAAACTTTAGGGTCTAAAAACTTTTTCTTTGGTTCAAGACAAACCAAACCGCGAGACGAGGACACGAACAGGCACCAATACACCAACAAGCAGTATAACCCCTTCAATTTGCCACCTGAAGCAAAGTGCCAGAGCCAGCTCAGCTCTGCTGGTGTCAATACTACACCGTTCAACAACAGCGCTGTTAGACTGACAGAGCCTTGGGAGACGCTGGAAACAGAAGAAGGGGAACTAAAGCTGTTTTCTTTCGACAAGTTCCTGTGTTTGTCCCTCATTCTCTGTGCTGGTTCTTGCATGCATTATTTGTTCGTTCCGTTTGTTTGGTGGCCTACTAAACCCTACTTCTGTTCTCTGTTTTTTTCTTTTTGGGTATAGTATTACTATAGGCGGCCGCGAGCCACAGCACATAACACTTTCAGGACCTGTTACACTCAACAGGGGGGAAAGGTCACATACTGAAACAAGTTTCATCAGAGACAAAGAAACGACCAATATAACTCAGTCGTGACGATGGCAGCTAATATATATGTTGACAGATAGAACCACGCGTGTGCGAGGATGCGTGATTACACTTGGTGTCTCACTCTCAGGTTTGAAACAAAAGGTA
>JADBJO010036490.1:0-10963 GCA_016801955.1 Conus betulinus | reverse complement strand
CGTTCACCTCTTTTCTCTCTCTCCTTTCAATGCTCCTCTCTTTCTCTAAATCTCTCTCTCTCTCTCTCTCCTCTATCTCTCTCTACGCTCTCTTCTTTCAATCTCTCTTCTCTCTCTCGCTCTCTCTCTCCTTTCATCCTCTCCTCTCTCTCATCTCTCTCTCTCTCTCTCTCTCCATGCGTATCCCCATTCTGTCCTTTTTCTCCTTTCCCCTCTGTTGTATATCTGTCTGTGGTTGTGCGTCTGGTATGTCTGGTGTATTTGTCTCTTGTTGGTTCTTACTTACGGTCTGCTGTCTGCCTGCGTATGTTGTCGTCTCTCTCTGTCTATGTATATAGCTATCTATCTATACCTATATACATAGACATATATATTATATCTATAGAGAATATCTAGTATATATCCTAGATCAGATATATATAGATTATATATATATATATATTATATATATATGCTATTACAGAAATCATTAAAGACCCAGGCCGCTGCAGTTCCAACATGTCATTCCATGCGAATGTTTTCGGCTCGACGACTGGGCTTCTTCAAAACGAACTTATGATGCGTAAATATATATATTATATAGTATAATAAATATATTATATATATATATGATATATTAATATTATATAGATATATAGATATATATATATATCTATATATATAGATATATGATATTATATATATGTGTGTGTGTGTGTGTTGGGTGTGTGTGGTGTGTGTGTGGTGTGCGTGACGTGTGTGATGTGGGCGTGCAGTGCGTGCGGGCATGCGGCTGCGTGCGTGGGTGCGTGCGTGCATGTGTGTGGTCGTGTGTGTGTGTGTGTGTGGGTGGTGTAGTTATGTGTGTGTTGTGTGTGTGTGTCGCACATAGAGAGAGAGAGACGAGAGAGAGAGTGGAGAGGGAGGAGAGAGAGAGAGGGAGGAGAGAGAGACAGGAGAGACAGACACGGAGAGAGAGGAGAGAGAGACAGAGAGACACGAGAGAGAAGAGAGAGTCTCTGTGTCTGCGTGAGTGTGTGTGTGTGTGTGTGTGGTGTGTGGTGTGTGTGTGTGTGTGTGTGCAGTGCGTGCGTGAGTGCGTGGTGTGTGTTGTGTGTGTGTGTGGGTGTGTGTGTGGTGGTGTGTGTGTGTGTGTGTGTGTGTGTGAATCTGTGTGTGTCTGCGTGCGTGAGTGAGTGTATGTGTCTGTGTGTGTCAGGATGAGAGAGAGGAGAGAGAGCCGAGAGAGAGAGGAGAGAGAGAGAGAGAGAGATTGAGGAGGAGAGAGAGAGAGATGAGAGAGTTAGAGAGAGAGAGGAGAGAGAGAGAGGAATAGTTTCCGTACCACTAATCCTTTTCTCTGATGTGTCAGATTAAAGAAATCCCCCTAAACCAATATGAACCAGGAGAAATAATACAGGTAGTCTTCAAAACAGGTGCTCGGGAAAAAAAAAAAAAAAAACATCCTGATAGATTGGACTGTACACTGACGGGTTTATCGCGAGAATCAGTCATCATCACAATACATACATTATGACCAAAGGTGTCAATAATTATGTACCATTGTATTATTGCCACCCAAGGGTGTCACAGACTCCTTGTACGTGGAGGTGTTTATTCGGGTGCAATGCAAGAGAATGCAACACAACATATAGTATACAATCTTATACTAAAAGATACTGCAACATATGACACAACGTCACATAACAGAGCAATATCCTACAGTACAGCATGACCCATATCACGCGATATAAACACAGAGCAGAGTCTGGTACAATACAATGCAGTATAGTACAAAGCTGTACAGTGCCTGAGAAAACTACTCCACATCTCCTACAAGGAGCACAAGACCAATGATTATGTGCGGAATCCGGTCACTAACCTAGATGGGCCCCACGAACCACTTCTGGCAACCGTCAAACGACGGAAGATGGCATGGTTTGGCAACGTCATTCGTCACAACACCCTCTCCAAAACCATCCTTCAAGGTACCGTTGAAGGAGGGCGCAGACGTGGGACGGCAGAGAAAGAGCTGGTCCGAAAATATTATAAAGGACTGGACCAAAATGACCATGCCAGATCTCCTCACGACAGCCACCAACAGAAGAGCCTGGAGAGAAACGGCGGCGGCTGCCTCATCACGTCCCCCCCAACGACCCAGCGGTCAGGGGAATGAGTGAGTGAGTGAGTGAGTGATAGTACAACAAACGCAACACGTGATGCAAAGACAGTCAAAGGCATTTGCTTGTTATAGCAATGCAACAAAGCACAACACCGCGTGTCACACATCCATTTCAATGCATACATCCATGATTGATCTTATTCATGATGAGTCATCAGCTGTACTCGTCAGTTTACCAATTAGCCACAACCCATGTCTTCCAAAACGACAGCTGTTACAGCCCTGGGTACTTACCTTCAAACTGCCTGCTCCATCAAACGCTCCGAGAGAAAACCTGGCCCGACCCAATCCCAGTGGTCCGGAAGCTCTACGGAGGACCAGAGGACCTCCGATGTACTGCCACCTTTGTCAAGGAGACGGGGGAATCCATCTGATAAATGACGAACCAAACAGCAACAACTTCAAACAAAAACGCACAAACGCCATCCTTTTGTAGGTGATAACTATGAGCTTACAAACATTTCAATGATCCCGACAACTTCCGTGTACATTTCAGACTATGGTGAATTGTGTATCTTTTAGATTGGGATCTTAGTCTCCATTCTCATCCTAACAGGAATACCATCTAATCAGGTCGGCAGATGAGGTGTGTGTTGTCTGGTCATGTTTGGGAGGAATGGTATCCAGACCTGACTCTTCATTTGCCTCTTCAGTCTGGCGCCAAATTGATCAGCTTCTGTTATTTCCTCTCAACACTGGCACCGCCCTCTTGGCTGAAAAGGGAAGCCACTTTCCAAAGAGCAGGATGTGAGGGAGTCGCTTCAGTTTCCCCCAAATAGCCCCAGTGATTGATCTGAAGTATGTATGTGTGTGTGTGTGTGTGTGTGTGTGGTGTGGGTGTGTGTGTGTGTGTGTGTGTGGTGTGTGTGTGGTGTGTGTGTGTGTGTGTGTGTGTGTGTGTGTGTGTGTGTGTGGTGTGTGTGGTGGTGTGTGTGTGTGTGTGTGTGTGTGTGTGTGTGTGGTGTGTACGTACGTACGTGTGCGTGCGTGCGTGTGTTGTGTGTGTGTGTGTGTGTGGTGTGTGTGTGTGTGGTGTGTGTGTGTGTGTGTGGTGTGTGTGTGTGTGTGTGTGTGTGTGTGTGTGTGTTTATGTGTGTGTGTGTGTATGTGTGTGTGTGTGTGTGTGTGTGTGTGTGTGTGTGTGTGTGTGTGTGTGTGTGTGTGTGCGCGCGCGCGTGCACGCGTGTGTGTGTGTACATGTGTGAGTGTGTATCCGCGTGAGAGAGAAAAATACTTAAGTAATACTGTATACGCAGGTGTGTTTAAATTAGTACATTCCAATGACATTGAAGGGGAGGGAAGGTCAGGATCAGGCTGGATAGGAGAGGGGTCGGGAGTCGGGGGAGGGGGGGGGGGGGGGGGGGGGGGGGGGGGGGGGAGTGGAGGGGGGTGGGAGGAGGTGTCGGCAATACTAAATAGAAACAAAAAAACAAAAAAAAAAAAAAAAAAAAAAAAAAAACTGTAATACAACCTAACACAACATTTTTCAAAACAAGGAATCATCAGATCAAGTTACCAATGGGACTCTTGTACATTCCCTGTACAATGTCAAATATGTGTGTGTGTGTGTGTGTGTGTGGTGTGTGGTGTGTTGTGTGTGTGTGTGGTGTGTGTTGTGTGTGTGTGTGTGTGTGTGTGTTGTGTGGGGTGTGTGTGTATGTGTGTGAGTGGTGTTGGGTGTGTGTGTGTGTGTGTGTGTGTGTGTGTGTGGTGTGTGTGTGTGTGTGTGTGTGTGTGTGTGTGTGTGTGCGCGCGCGCGCACGCGCTTGCGTGTGTGTGTGTGTGTGTGTGTGTGTGTGTGTGTTGTGTGTGTGTGTGTGTGTGTGTGTGTTGTTGTATGTGTGTGGTGTGTGTGTGTGTGTGTGTGTGTGGTGTGTGTGTGTGTGTGTGTGTGTGTGTGTGTGTGTGTGTGTGCCGTATTCAACGAAAATAACCCACAAGAAAGAGATTTTGTCCGGGGTCCGTTCCTTTGTCTTCTAGCGATTTGAAGAAAGCTATGAAACGAACAACCATTATACTGTATTGTATTATTATTCTTCCACATTTTAAAAAATGTTTTTGTTTGTTTTGTTGTTTTTGAGCAGTTGCTTTTTTTTTTCTTTTAGTGTTGGTTTTGTTTCTCCCAAAGTGGATTTATTTTTTCCAAAGAATGTCCACGGACGGGCAGCTCCTTTGATGCTGCAGTTTGTTACCACATGTGCCAGGTCAGGCTTACACCTATCATCTCATCCGAAAGACTATAACTCAGTCACACCCATCCTAGAGCAGTGGAGAAAAAGGAGGAAAGACATGCCTTGCGGACGATTCAAAACCACGGACCTTGCGACCTTCTTTGTGCATTGGGATAGTGCACACTCCACCAAATGACAGCCTTACTACTTCAGATAATAATAATAATTATTATGAAAAATGATAATAATGATGATAATAAATAATAATGAGAAGAAGAAGAAGAAGAAGAAGGAAGAAGAAGAAGAGAAGAAGAAGAAAGAAGGAAGAAGAAGAAGAAAAGAAGAAGAAGCAAAAGAAGAAGAAGAACAAGAACAAGAACAAGAAGAAGAAGAACAAGAAGAAGAACAAGAAGAACAAGAAGAAAAAGTAATCATATAGCGTCTATTCTCGGTTAGAGACCAAGCTCTAAGCGCTTGAAATCCCACTCGTTTACACAACGGGCTGCCCTACCTGGGTAGTGCCGACTGAAGAGTTGCCAGCTGGCGTTTCATTCAGTCGTTTCCTGTGTCATCTAGTCAGTATCGTCAACATCGTTCACTCAATTTCCTTACTTCCTTCGTTCTTTCCATTTCTCACGTAGAGTGTATGCTACGTGTAACGTGTCATCCATACCAACGGCCAAACGGCCTACTCTTCCGAATGTTGGTGATGGGATTTGACGTGTGTGCAAGACGTTATGCATGCGTTCACACACGGAACCTCGGTTTATCGTCTCATTCGAAGGACTGTATGGGAAATGGAGTCAGAACCAATGTTAACCCCGAGGGAAAAATCCCCCTGTACCGAAACGCTGCGGCGGAGGAGTCAAACCCGCAACCCCAGGATCACGAGTCCGGCACTCTTCCAACTGAGCTATTCGGCTCCATGCAAAAAAAAAAAAAAAAAAAAAACAAAGGGGAATAAATCTCTTCCAGGCCAGACCATGGCAATCTAGTGCCTCATAATAATGAAGACTGGAGTCAACACTGTAGTGGCAATCTTCACTCACACTGGTTCAGTATCTAAGCCATTATTATTTTCGGGGGATGGTGTCTTATGTGTGTTCTGGATCACTGAATCGGACTTACGTGAAACGACGTCTCCTTTGAGAGATTGCCCCCAATCTCTTTTTTTTTTTTTTTTTTTTTTTTTTACGTTGAAATTCTGCTTCCAAACGAACCTTACATATAAAAACGGTTTTGATATCCATTAGCATAGTTTTCTATCCACTTTCTTAATACCACACACACACACACACACACACCCACACCACACACACACACACACACACACACACACCGAGAGAAAGACAGACAGACAGACAGATAAACAGAACAGATAGGCCAACAGACAGACAGACCAACCGATTGACAGACAGACAGGACAGACAGACAGACATAGAGACGCGAACTTTCACAGTTCAACCTGATCAGCAGACTACACATGCGATCTGGAAACTTTAATGGGTTCCCCAGTAGTCGTTTTCATGCCTCGGGGATCAAAATTACAAACGGCGCTTTTATCAATTCCACAAAAATCGCCTCCCACCCCTTCTCTCTCTCTCTCTCTCTCTCTCTCTCTCTCTCTCTCTCTCTCTCTCTCTCTCTCTCTCTCTCTCCCACAAAACCAGTAACGTTCTACGCCTTTTATGCTCGTTACTGTTTTTTGCCTGAATGGGTCATTGCCTCAATGGGTCATTGCCTCAATGGGTCATTGCCTCAATGGGTCATTGCCTCAATGGGTGATAAAGCGGTGGCCCTAACTTCTCTCTACTTGGATACAGACATCGTAATGTATGGCGGGGGCGTCGTTTGCGAGCTGCATCCACGGACTGTTTCAAAACTGAAGTAGTTTAGGATGATTTGGTTCAAAGAAAAAGTCATCCTTCATTGCGTATCAACGACGAGGCGAGATGTTCTGTCTGGCAGAACCAGATTAATAGACTTATTTCAATAAGTCAATTCTAGGTACGGGAACCTTGGATTTTGCTGAAACTTCTGTACTTCCTACAAAACTCTGGATGGGGTATATTGCGGAGATAATTCAGATGCAATCTTTTTAGGAGAATTGTTTTATTGATTTGCAAACATATCCTTTAGTAGAAGAAATCCAACTTGAATATAATTAGGATCTGTTCGGCTGGAAGATTTAAGGAGAACCGCTGCAAGTGCACGTTTATAGATGTCGACTAATGATTTCATTGAATCTGCGCTGGCTTGGGTCTGGCACTGTCAAATAGTAACTGACTGTAGAAATTATGTATGCATTCAGGAATACTTTTCTGGCGCGAAAGTTCAAAAAGTGGTTATCCCTGCGCAACTGATAATATTTGTCGGGGATATGTTTTGCACAATGTTGTGATGTTAGCATTCCATTGAAATAGGACAATGTCTACCTCTTCAATACTTACACTGTCCAAATCTTAGATAAATGTTAGCGAACGCTTTTAAAGAAAAACAAAAAGTGGACAAACGAATCACAAGACAAAACACAACGCGTTTGACCTCTTAGGTCTTCTTTCACGCAAAAAGATACAAAACGATTAGAACGACGAAAAGGAACGAACAACACCTTCAACCTCTATCTTGCGCTGAAGTGATTGAAGTAAGTGATTGCTCGTTCATTTTCGCTGTTCTAATTGTTTTGCACCTTGCTGAAAGAAGAACTAAGAGGTCGAAACGCGTCGTGCTTTGTCTTGTGATTCGTTTGTCATTTTTTTTCTGCTTGTTTGCTTGTTTGTTTTTGCTGCGGTTTTCGCTGACATCTATTTAAGGGATTGGTTTAGATTTTCGCCTGCAAAGGAAAGTCGTCTCAAGTTGCAACTAGAAAAAGCTAACTCTAATGTTTTTAAAAGGGATACAAGGGGGTGTTTATATTTCGGGGTACTTGGGCGGATTTGTTATCAGCATGACGTTAGTCTTAGGGGGGGGAAAAAAAGGAGGGGAGGAGAGGGGGGGGGGGAATAATAAAATGGGGGGGAGAAAAAGGGAAAACGAGAAGGGGGAGGGATAAGGAAGGAAGTGGTGAGAGAGAGGGAAGAGAAGGGGGGGGGGGGGAGTGGAAAAGGGGGGGGGGGAGGGGGTGAGAGGGGAAAGGGAAGAGAGAGAGAGAGGGAGAAAGGAGAGAGGGGAAAAAGGAAAGGAAGGGAAAGAAGGAGAAGGAGGAAAGGAAAAGATGGGGGGGGAAGAATAAAGGGGGGAAAGGGATGGGAGAGGTAGAGGAAAAAGGAGGGGGAAGGGGGGGGAAGAAAAGGGAAATGGAAAGTAGGGGGATGAGAGGTAGAAAAAGAGGGAGATGAGGAGGGGGGGGAGAAAGGGGAGGGGAGAGAAGGAAGGAGGGGAGAAAAGGAGGGAAGGGGGAAAGGGGGGAAAAGAGGGGAGAAGAATAGTGGAGGGGGGGAAGGGGGGGAGGGAAAAAGAAGTGGGGAAAGAAGAGGAAGAAGAGAAGAAGGAGGAAATGAGAAGAGGGAAAGGGAAAAAGGGAGGGGGAAAAAAAGGGAGGAAGGGGGGGAAAGGGGGGGAGGAGGGAGGGGGAAAGAGAGAAGGGGCAAGGAGAGCGGGGGAAAAAACAAGGAGGAAGAGAGGGGAAAAAAAGAGGGATGCGGAGGGTGAAGGGAGGGGGGAAAAAGGAAATGAAAGGGAAGAGGGAAAAGGAGGAAGGAAAGGGGAAACTGGAGGGAATAGGGGCGAGTGAAAGAGAGAGGAGAGGGAGGGGGGGGGGAAAAGGAGGGGGGGGGAAAGGGGGGGAAAGGAAGGGGGAAAAGCGAAAGGATGTTGGGAAAATAGAGAAAGAGTTTAAGAAAAGAGAGAGAGAGGAGAGGAGAGATGAGCGGAGGGAGAGAGAGAGAGAGAGAGAGAAGAGAGGAGGAGAGGAGAGAGAGAGAGAGAGCGTAGGGAGAGAGGAGAGAGAGAGGAGAGAGAGAGCGAGAGAAGAGACCAGAGGAGAGAGAGGGAGAGAGGAGGAGAGAGAGAGGAGAGAGAGGTGGTGTGGGTGGGTGTGTGTGTGTGTGTGTGTGTGTGTGCGCGCGCGCGCGCGCGCGTGACGCGCTGCTGCGCGTGAAGAGAGAGTAACAGTGTTTAGAATTTATACATTGTGTAAATGGAGCAGGGACTAGCAAAAAAAAAAAACACGGCTGCAGAAAATGCATACAGATATTTACTAGTGCTTGACTTGATGTGAGGTATTTAGAAAATGTCTGAGCCCAAAACACAGAGCTGACAGCCTTTCTATGAAGGGGAGGAGAGAGGGAATCAATGAACGATGTAGTGACAAATCAAATTGGTTACCAGAGCGCACGCATTCGTTTATCAGATTCAGGGATATTGGTTCCAATCTTCCATTTGTTTCCAGACAGTGAACTTCTATGAACCGTGAACTCTATGGAACTCAAACATTACTTGCAAACGAAAATGGGCATATGCAAGAGCTTTGCAATGTATTATTTAGATGCACTGAAAAAAACAGAAGAAGAACTCGTTATCCTCACAGTATGAATATAGTACCCTGAGGAATTAGATATTAGTACCATGAAAAAAATACTTGTTGTCATTTCTCTGCTGCTCTTTTAGGGTGCACTGCACCTCACATTGTTTATAGGCCGGAGGTCCGAAACATAAAATTGTGTTCAATTGTGTTCCGTTCCTCTCTCCCTCTCTCCTCTCTCTCTCCTCTCTCTCTCAATCTCTCTCTCTCCTCTCTCTCTCTCTCTCTCTCTCTCCTCTCTCTCGTCTCCTCTCTCCTCCTCGTGTTTTATTTGTAGCTGTTCGTTTCCTCCTTTGTTTTTTCCCGTTTTGGTAAATCACAAGAGGTGTGATCCAAGGGCAATGACATATAACATAAATAGGAGCAATCCGAGTCGGTGGTGCGCTGCCTTCATCTGGTCATTCGTACTGAAAAATGGTTGGTCAAAGCATTCAATGAAAAGTCTGCACATCAACGCTAGGCTCCGTTCATTGGCATTCCAATTTCGGAAACTGTGCCCTAAATCCGCTCTCCTCTTTGATATTTTTTTTTTCATAGGCCTAAATTGCTTATTGATGATGCCAATATGGTTGAAATTCTTCAACACATACTTTGTTTTTAAAACGGTTTGCTTTTTCTTTTTCCCTTTTTTCTTTTTTAGAGCCTTGCAACAATCTTCCTTCTCCTCTTCCACCCCTCTCTCTCATCTTGATGCGTCCTTCTCTTTCGGACAAGTGGCGTCATTACCTCCCGTTCTTTGGGGTCAGACAGTTTCATTTGGTCAGGAAAACTGGGTCAACCCAGACTCATTCGCCGCATCCCAGCCACTCTCCTCTCTGTTTTGTCGGCAAAAAAAAGCAAATTTCCCAATTCTCACAGCTCAACTTCTTCCCGTACTTGCCCTCCCTCTGTCTCGTCTGTCTGCCTCTGGTCCTGTCGCTCTCTTTTTGTTTCTGTCTGATTTGTTCTGTGGTCTTGTCCTTCAGACTCTCGCTCTCTCTCTCTGTCTCTGTCCTGTCTGTCTGGTCTGTCTGTCTGTCTCCCTGTCTGTCTGCCTGTTCTGTCTCGTCTCTCTTCTTCACTCTCTCGCTCTCTCTCTTTCTCTTTCTCATTCTCTCTGCCACAGCACACACACACTACACACACACACACACACAGCACACGACACACGCCACACACACACCCGGACACATCACACCACACGGGAACTGTGTTCGGCTTCCTTCCTTTTAATGGAAGTATGGTAGACACGCTTCTTCCTCCTCCCCTCTACTATTGTTTTTATATCTGTGTCTCTGTGAAATTTCATAATATATATATATCTAATATGCACTTGTAACAACGTCGCTTTATAATTCTTCCTACGTGATGACATAGATTTTTCTCTGCCAATTTTCCACTACAGAGAATCCACGGCCTAGCAGAGTATATCGATCTCTCTGCTGGTTAATTTTTAATGATATTCGTGCCGTGTAATGCCTGCCACTAGCACTGTCATTGATTGTCGTCGCAACACGCATAATCGAAAACAAGCAACAACAACACAACACACAACAACACAACAGCACAACAACATCAGCAGATAACAAAACTTTTTGATGTATCCTGATACTTAACACGTGCTTCGTTCCCTTTTTCCTCTCAGAGCCGATCTGCTACCTCTTCTGACAAGAATGTGGAAGCGGGCAAAACGGCACGCCAATGTGGTGGATCTCTCTTTCTCTGTCTCTCCGTCTCTGTCTGTCCTGCCTGCCTGTCTTTCTGTCTGTCAGGTCCGGTCCATTCCTGTCTGTCTGTCTGTCTGTCTGTCTGTCTGTCTGTCTGTCGGTCTCTTCTCTCTCCCTTTCCTGCATATTTCATATGCTTGTGTGTGTGCGGAGTTGTGTGTGTGCAACTCCGCTAGAGCGCCATTGCGTTGTGCGTTTGTGCAAAAAAATGCAATCTATCAGAGGACGAAAGAAAGTCAATGTGAATTTCGGGGTTGACGAGTTTACGGGTTGACGGGTTACGGTTGACGTTAGGACATTTCTGTCATCAAAAGATATTACTACGACTTTAACCGTGCGCGCGCGCGCGCGCCCCCCCCCCCCCCCCCCCCCCCCCCCCCCCAACCCCCCCCCCCCCACCCCC
>JADBJO010036489.1:0-10964 GCA_016801955.1 Conus betulinus | reverse complement strand
GAGACAGATGGACAGGACAGGCAGGCAGGCAGGCAGTCTGGTAGACAGGCAGGTGCAGGCAGACAGATAAGACACAAACGACCATCAGCTGTTTCTCACGGCTCTTCCTCCGCTGTTCCAGAATGACGTTGACGGTGTACAGGAACGGGGTTGAGGGCCGAGTTGAGCGGCAGCACCAAGACGGCCATGATGACGTTGACTTCCCCTGGAACGTCCCACGCCTCCGACCGCCATCATCCCCAGGACGCCGATGGGAAACCAGCAGGCGAAGTCCGACACGGCCACGGTGATCAGCCGCCGAGCGATGACCTGGTCCGTGGACTTCCTGCCGATGGTGCCGGAGCCGGTCAACGTGTTGGAGGTGACCGACCAGTAGATGAACACCTGCCCCGAAGCTATGAACAGGAAGAGGACGAAGTTGAGGGCGATCCAGATACCGAAGGAGTAATGCTGTCCCGGGAACTCGGTCGTCGTGATGGGCAGCGGGATGCAGATGCCGGTCTGGCTGTAGAACTGCCAGTGTGACGTCACAGGGGTCAGAGGCGTGGCGGCCAGCACGAGCCCCGCCCACCAGGCGGCGCTGCTGGCCAGATGCGCTGACGTCGGCGTGAAGTGGAACTGGCTGAAGGGAAAGCGCAGCACCAGGAAGCGATCCACGGTGATGAAGCAGATCTGAAAGACGGACACCTCAGAGGACAGGAGAGACAGGAACCCGGCCACCCTGCAGGTGGTGCTGTGTCTCCAGGAGTAGTCGTTCCACAGGTAGATGTCTTTGTACCTGTAGTCAGCCAGTCCGATCACCATCAGGTACACCCCCATCAAGAAATCAGACACACACAGATGCAGGACGAAGACGCCGAATCCGAACCGCCGCGTTCCTTTGTCGAAGACGGTGCGGTACAGGAAACTGGTGAGGTTTCCCACCAACGCCAGATGGCTAGCAGAGCCAGGATAACCCGGTGGAGGTGACTCTGCATCAAATCCTGACAGGACGACACGGCGTCTTTCGGAACCCGACACCACTTGGGGCTGAACTCCTCGGGAAGAAGCGCTGGGCAGCACAGTTTATAATTGCTGGCTGTCACGGACCGAAGTTTGAGAAGATTGTGGAACAGCTGTTGAGGAAAGGTGATTACCGGACAGCCTGAGAGATCCACAGAGCGCAACGACCGTAGAACCCGGAAACCCGAGCCGCCGTGCACGTGACGCACTCCGCTGCCCGACAGGTTGAGCTGGTCCAGACGAGTCAGTGTGTGCAAAGGATCCACGTTCACTGTGTCCACGCTCACACGGGACAGGTCCAAAACGCGAAGTTTGGTGCATGTGGACAGACCAGAGAGACCGTCTTGAAGGTCAAGTGGGTTTCCCGCTAGAACAAGCACTTGCAGAGATCTGAGGGTACTGAAGTCACCAGGTAGAAGACAGGTGATGAGATTATCGCTGAGGTCCAGACTGATCAAGTTAGGCAGAGCAGGTGCTTGAACGTGAGACAGAAAACAACAACCCGCCAAACTGACATGGACCAGCATGGTGTTGTTTGTGAAGTCCATCAACGTCAGGTTGGTCCTGTCCGCGTTTAAGAAGCGAAGTTCTGGATGGTCACCGACAGCGACAGACCGGTTACAGTAAAACGCCAACCCGAAGCACCTACATTCAGGTGGACAGGTGAAGTGACACAACAGCTCATCATCATTCTGAGGGCACTGGCCATACCTGTCGTCACACACGTGCTCGGCAGACACGCACACGCGGGACTGGCGACAGCGATAGTAGCCAGGACACTGGTACGTCTGGCAGTCTGCTTCATCCTCATGCCCCGGGGCAGTCGTGGATGGCGTTACATCGCAGATAGACGGGCAGACACAGGGTCATGTCGGAAGTAGGACACAGGAAGTGAGACCCGGGGCACGACTCTCCTGATCTGAAGACGTCAATGGAGAGTGTGTTTGTTGTTCCAGTGATGACCACCTCACGAACATTAAAATGTCACGACAGCCCGAGTACGCCTGAACCCTGACTAGGTCTGGTTTACACCCCTTTTCGTCGTTTGCAGACACACACTGCACCATGTTGTCGCATCTCTGGCTGAGCTGCAGGCACTGTCAATCAATGAGTGAAGGCATATATACTGAGGAATGGATTTTTTTGGTTGAACTGCTGTTTGGGGCTTAGTTTTTTTTTTTTCTGTAGTTGTGTATTGATGTCAAAACAGCTGTTATCATGACAGTGTTTGCAAATCTGTGAGCTCGCACACACACACACACACACACACACACACACACACACACACACACACACACACACACACACACACACACACACACACACACACACACACACTCGCGCATAGACAGACAGACAGACAGACAGAGGCAAAGCACAGATGATACCAGATCATACTAAAGCTCCTATTCATGCACCGTACCCTCTTTTTTTTTTTTTCTTTTACTCTATTGTTTTTATCACACCAAATGCTTCATGCTCTAGATACAAGATGAATGGAAAATGACTAGACAAAAATATCCATGTACTGAAAATATTCGTCGCTATGAATGAAATTTCGTCGGAAGAATTTGGAGGGTATTTTCGTAGGTGCCAGTGTTGTACTGACGCGAAGACGTAAAAAGGAATGTTCTCTTTCTTCATGTAGCAGAAGGAATAGACTACACTTCCAAAGACAGTTCCTGTAGGCAACAGGACTAGGACGCATATGAACTGAGAGAGAGAGAGAGAATTCAAACCCCAGACAGCTTGACATGAGCATTCACTGAACAGTCACTGTGTCACCGTCTGCTCATGGAAAGGTGTCCGGCTCTAGGTCAGGGGTCATCTCAGCATCAACAGACCCTATTCCAGACAACACAAAGTAAGGGAAGATAACACCCGTCTTTCCATCGCAAAAAAAGAGTTACCTTTCAACGTGTGGGTCAAACAAATAAGTGTAGTGAGTCCAGCTATTTCATTTGAAGTGCCTGCCGAGGATCACGATCGGGATATTGACTAGTTTGCATTCCGGACGCAGTTTCACGCCCATGTTTTGGCATTTTCTCTCTCTGTCTCTCTCTCTCTCTCTCTCTGTCTGTCTCTCTCCCTCTCTCTCTCTCTCTCTCTCTCTCCCTCCCCCTCTCCCCCCCCCCCCCCCCCCCCCCCCCCCCCCCCCCCCCGTCTGTGCACAGACACGAAAACCACAAAATGTGCTAGTTCACTCATTTTGTTTGTTTGTTTGTTGTCTCCTTCTTCCGTTCTTCTCTCTTTTTTTCTTTCTTTCTTCGTTCATTTCCTCCTTTCCTCATTGCTTCAGGCACACTTACCTGGCGGTCTCCACAGTCAAAGGTAGTGTGGGGAGGGCACGGGGGTACACACAAAACTCCTCGTCGCTCTGATCGCTGCAGTCCGCGCGATGGTCACACACCAACATGTAAGGCACCTCCTGCATCCGATTGCCACACAGAAAGGAGGGCGGCGGAGGAGAAAGATCACGATCAGTGGAGCATGAAGATTGCCCCCTAGGCTCTCGTCCAACCCAAACACTCGCTCTGCAGGTCACAAGCTAGGAACTCGTGGACCACGTGACCTGCCAAGCAACTGGTGACGGACACAGGATATTGTTTTCGAGCTGTGGCAAGTGTGACACCAGGCCCTGGTCTGGCATCAACGGTTCCAGACTTCGAGTCAAATTCACACAAGAATTGGTGGCGAAAAGTAGCATCGTCACATTTTTCATAGGAGACGCCAGGAGGACCTACCCGAAACCACCCCATGTGAAGTAAAAGCAGAGCGAAGAGAAGTAGTCTCCGGTACGTTTACTTCGGTAAGTGTAGTATGCGACGGGTGTTATCTACCCAGTGAAGCAACAGTCCATACCTAAACAATGTGAAATACAAGATAACGTGAAGGCAATGAAAGAGGGAGAACTGACAGACCGACAGACAGGCAGGTACAATATCTACGTTTGTGTGTGTGTGTGTGTGTGTGTGGGGGGGGGGGGGGGGGGGGGGGGGGGGGGGGAACACCCAAACCCCATTTTAAAGGGTTATGGGCTTTGACTTACAAACAAAGTGCATATATACCTGACATGTAAATTGCAGTAATATCATACACAAACCCGCGCGTGCCCGCACACACACACACACACACACACACACACACACACACACACACACACACACACCACACACACACACACACACACACACACACACACAGAGAAATATATAGACAGGTAGATAGATAGATAGATAGATAGACAGGTAAGTAGGTCAGTAGGTAGGTAGGTGGGTAGGTAGGTAGGTAATCAGGTTGGTAGGTAGCTAGATAGACGGACAGACAGATAGACAGATAGATAGATATATATGAGAGAGAGAGAGAGAGAGAGAGAGAGAGAGAGAGAGAGAGAGAGAGAGGAGGGAGGGGGGGGGAGAGAAACAGACAGACAGATACACAAAGAGACAGACAAGCAGAGACAGACACAGAGACAGAAAGAGTAATCTCGACAGTGGACAAAAAAATAACACACACACACATACACATAAATGAAATCCTACATGTTAGGAGCATGCCAAGTCCTCAACCGATGTGAATCTTCCCGGACCCTTTCAGTGCCAACACCTCGCTCACTCACCGCCTCCCATTCACTGGGCGAGTTCAGGCTGACCAGAGCCCCGCCCCTCCTCCGACACTCCCCCGAGGCCTCGGTCCAGGGCAACTCCTCTGTCATCAGCTGATAGCACTTCCCGGCCAGCCACCACTGGGAGGTCCCACACATCGTGGCGTTGACGTACCAGCACGCCTCTTCGTCCTCCCCATCCACACAATCCCACTCGTCATTACATGGGAAATACCTGCTGTAGTCCCGCTGAAAACCCGGCACCGTGCAGTTCCACTGGCTCCTGCCACACCCCGCTCGCTTCAGGCGCCAGACGTGCATGAAGAACACGATGTTGAAACCCGGAGAGCATCGGTGACGTGCCCCACTGATGAAGTGAAGGTGGACGTCCTCGTGAAGTATTGGACGAAAGGTTTGTAATTGCAGAACTTGTCAAAGAAGTGTTGTTCCATTCGTCCCCCCCCCCCACGTACACCGACAAGGAATCGAATCTACAGTCGGTAAAGGATAGGCTGAGCCATTTCAGAATGAGGTTCTGGTCAGGGGGGACGGTCAGAGAGGCCCAGCTATCCACAGCGGGGGGGTAAGGGGTGCGTCCACCCCCACAGAGGAGACTGAATGAACCCTGTCCCGTTTTGTGTGAAAAAAAAATTAAAAATCAAAAGTGTGTGTGCGTGCAACTCGATTAGAATTGTCGCAATATGACATGAGTAATATAGGTTATTCACGCTCAGTTTGATGTGCTCTTTGTTTTGAGAGAGATAGACAGACAGACAGACAGACAGATGGACAGACAGAGACAGACTGAGAGACAGAGAGAGACATAGACAAACAGAAACAGAGGGAATTAAATAATTTTTCCGACAAAGGTTGAGAATAAAATCGTAACAACACAGGTTCCAACACAGAGCTCTGGGGAACGCTACACACAAGGGGACTTTGGGCAGACATGCAACCATCGATGACAACAACTAGTGACGGATGACACAAACCAGTCAAGAACTTGGCCCTGAAAGCCAAAAGTCACTTTCAACCTCTTCAAAAGGATGGGATAATCCAGCGCGTTGAATGCTGCACTGAGTTCAAGGAAAGCAATCATGGAGATGAATATTTCATTGGCATTCGTCAGCAGAATGTCCTGAACATTTAGAACAGCAGTCTGTGTGCTGTGATCCTTCTCACAGTAGACTGACTGACTAATTTTGAAAGAGACAGTAATCCGATAAACGTCTCTGCAAAAGTCTCAACACGATCTTCTCTAAGTACCTTTGAAACTAATGGTAGATTTGACAAAGGCCTAAAAATTGTATTAGCTCAGTCCAGTTACACTTACAGTCACACTTTTTCGACAGTGGTGTGACAACAATTCTTAACTGGTAATCAATCTTAAATAAGTCCCACATGATCAAAAGCTGCCAGATTACCATTGACAGATGTTCTAATGGTTTATGGATAAATTCAAAATGAATGTGTGTGTGTGTGTGTGAGAGAGAGAGAGAGAGAGAGAGAGAGAGAGAGAGAGAGAGAGAAAGAGAGAGAGAGAGAGAGAGAGGGAGGGAGAGAGAGAAAACACGCACCTGTTTTGTTTGAGGTGAACAAAAGCTTCACTTCAGGACGAACAGACTTCGGAACAATGTCAAAAGTAAAATCCAGTTTCAAGTAGCACACGGATCTTTTCAAGGCAAAGAGCACATGATTGGTGTTGCTGAACACGAGACGAGAACAGTTGCCATTCCCCAACTCCCAGAACACTTTATCACCATCACGTGCGCGCAACAGTCTTTTACCTCCATAGTTAAACAAGACCATTTCCTCTCTGTGGCTTGGCTTGAAAGCGAAAAATCATTCCAGGTAAGGTGGAGATGTAAATATCACAATGCCCCTCTTCAGTCCCCCAAAAACATGCACGTAATCCACCCTCCCGTTGACCGCTTTGAACCGAAGCTCGTGAGATCGATTCAGACAGTGATCGATATCGGTTTGTCCAAGTCTAACGTGTCCATATTCTGAGACGTTGACCGAAAGAGAGGAGGGTGTGGCGGGTAACGGTGTGCTGGGTAAAAAAAAGTGTTACTAGAATGGATAGATGTGGTGTAGACGTTTATACATGTCTCCGGGTGACGTTGTTAGGAATGGGAATGACGGCATGATGGGTATTCTTTTCCTGTGACTGACGGGTCAGATTCTGTGGTCCACTGAGAATGGACGCGTTGTTGACCAGTTGGGACGTTTTCCAGCCAACACTAAATTCCAAAGCAGTGTGTTCTGCTTGTAAAAATCAGAACAACCAATGACGTGGGGGTATCGTGAAAAACATCTCAGCTAAACTTTTCACAAGACGTTTCACGCGCGCGCCTACACACACACACACACACACACACACACACACACACACACACACACACACACACACGCATGCAAGCATGCAAGTGCACACACACACACACACACACACACACACACACACACACACACACACACACACACACACACACACACGCACTCACGCATCCGGCTCCCCCTTTCCCCCCCCCCCACACACACATAGGACAACGCTGTGTTCACGCCAAATCAAAATCCGCGTAATACTTCAACAAAAAAAAAACAGCCTTGTTGCCATTTGTATATGCGTGTGTATACGCGTCCGTGTACGTTTTCGAGTGTGCGTGCGTACGCGCGTGCGTCTGTGTGCGTGCGTGCATAAGTGTGTGTGTGTGCGCGCGCATGCGCGCGCGCGTATGTGTGTATGTATAAACGGTATCTTACATTATCAAATCGGTCATGAATTCTTACAGAAAGAGTATGAATAAAATGAGAGAAAGGAAGGTGGGAGGGGGTGGGGAGGGTAAACGTCAGAATCTCTCAGTCACGTTTTGAGGTTATGAAGACGCGTGAACAGAAGAGTCATCAGAATATTCTTCAGGTCGATTGATGATGCTGAGATCGATTTCAGGCCGTATTCATACATCTGGAATAATAATTCATATACTGAGTGAGTGAATGAGTGAGTGAGCGAGCGAGTGACTGAGTAAGCATGTGAGTGAGTGGGTGAGTGAGTAAGCGATTGATTTATTGATTAATTGATTGCTTCTTTAATTAATCATTAATTAATTGATCTATTCATTTACTCATCGATTGGTCGGTTGATTGGTTGACTGATTGATCGGTTGGTTGATTAATTGATCAATATCGCTCTAATTAAAATAATGAATGAATCAATCAATGAATCAATCAATTGATCAATTAATCAATCAGTCAATCGATTGATTGATTCGTCAAAAGCTCTCTCTCTCTCTCTCTCTCTCTCTCTCTCTCTCTCTCTCTCTCTCTCTCTCTTTCTGTCATCCGGTAGCGCAAATTCCACAAAGGTAATGCCAAAAGTCATCATACATGGCAGTGTTTTTCAAATGAACTGCTTTCACGGATATGTCATGCCAGGAATTGGGATATAGCAGTAAAGTGCGCTCTGTCACTGTCCATGACACTCGAATTAATTTTTTTTTCGGAGGAGGGGGGGGGAGGGGGTGCAGGGGGGGTCTTATCCACTGCAACCTTGCAGTGACATTTTCTTTACAGCAGTCAATCCGATGGGTTGTCTCAAGACGACTTCATGTTCCCCACGGCAGTCAATCCGGGTGGGTTGCCTCAAGACAACTTCATTTTGCCCACGGCAGTCAATCCGGTGGGTTGCCTCAAGACAACTTTCATTTTGCCCGCGGCAGTCAATCCGGTGGGTTGCCTCAAGATGACTTCATTTTGCCCATGGCAGTCAATCCGGGGGGTTGCCTCAAGACTACTTCATTTTGCCCATGGCAGTCAATCCGGTGGGTTGCCTCAAGACGACTTGACATTGACTGCTCCCTGTGGACTACCTTGTCATGGCTTGTGGCAGGCCAAGTCGGGCTGTAGCTGTGGACAGGGCGGTCGGAAGGAGCGGCTTGGATGTAACGCCACTGAGGTGGCACAGCAGATGTGATAGCAATGAATAAAACAAATACATATAAACAGATAGTAAATAGACAGATAAACAAATACATGAATACTTGAACAAATAAAACATTTTGGAAAAAAAACTTCTTAACCAAACAGACTAAACTTCCATAATAAATGAATAAATAAGATAAAAGAAAAAACCCTGCTGAATCAACTGAACCAAACTTCCATTTTCAAAAAAAAAGGCTGAAGGTGATTCAGGGCTGATCCTTCGAAATTTTGGGCGTGGATCTATGGTCTGGATCCGGATGAACCTGCCAATCCAAGATATACAGGTATGCAGGGAGAATACATTTCTGTCCATACCCCGGGGGTGGGGGGGGGGGGGGGGGGGGGGGGGGGGGTGAGGTGGAGCTGGATGCAGTTCACATCAATGACGAAATCATTACAAATCTTTCCAGTGAAAACGATCGCAATGAAGTCAGGGGACCATACTGGCAGCATAATACGAAAGCAATATATCTTTATGGAATATCAAAACTTACTGGTTGGCTCTGTCATTTCACTTCTTGAAAGGCGATCCAAGATGAAAGCACGAACCTTTCTCGCTAGAAGAAGAGGGAATGAGCGCGACTCGCATTTTGCGCCTCTGAAGTGACATGGCTGAGTAAGTTTTAAAGTGAGGCGTCTGCAGAAGAAAATGGAACCATCCTTAAAAGAAATATATTCTATTACTCCTCCGAATAAAAGGGAAAAGCAAATTGCAGACAGAAACACACAACGCGTTTCGACCTCTTTTGTCTCAGCAGGCAAGACAAACAACATTAAGGACAATGACTTAAGCGCCGAATTCGAGAAAGAAGTGAACGCGCGTTCTTCGTTTTCGTTGTCCTGAATGTTGTTTCTCTTGCTTAATGAAGACCAAAGAGACGTCGAAACGCATCCGGCGGAGAAATATAATACTGTTTCTTATGGCTGAGTAAGTCATCTGAATACCAGTATTGTTTCGGGTATTCATTAATGCACCCCAGCGGGAATATGTACAAAGTTGACACACTTGCAGATGGACGACAAATCCACACACATTAACATAATTCTACATATAATATACGACCCAACACACGTTACATCATTCTTCATATAGATGGACGACACACCCACACACGTTAACATAATTCTACATATGAATGGACGACACCTACACACGTTAACATAATTCTACGCGTGTCGGATGCAAACTGTGTGTGGCAACAAGAGTCATTGTCTCTGACATCAAAACTCCGGAGCCTAGCGTTAAAAGGAATGTAAAGTAACTCCGCCCTTTGACATGGACAGACAAATCAGAAGACAAGACACAACGCGTTTCGATTTACAAGGTCCTCTTCAGGCAAGATAAACAACATTAAGGACAATGAAAACGAAGAACGAGCAAATCACTCATCTTCTAAAATTCGGCGCAAGATGGGCGTTGAAAGTAGCTTAGGTCAATGTTGACCAGAACCGACGGGGAATGTGAAAAACAAATTCTGTGTCTAGGATTCGAACCAGGAGCTCTCATTTTCACGTCAGTGACTTTGCACTCTGCAAAGTACTTGTCGTCCTTGCCTTTAATATTATCAGCATATATAAAGATATCACTTGACACAGACATCGCAGCGATTAAACAAAATAATACTTGCATGTCAGATCAAAACATATGGACAAATGTACATGGAACCGATGCACAACTAAATCCGACAAAAGTCCAAAAGGGATTCTTTTTCTAAAATCAAAGATAGACATTTTCCTATCGTCGAAAATAATGTAACAAATCTTGATGAATACGATAATGACTTTTTTTTCCCCCACATGTCAACTGTTCTTTGAATAAAGTAATATCAGTTCTGCTGCTTATGCACACTCTTGTGGTTTGTGTGCTGTTGACCGGCTCTCTGTCGTGCCAGGATGGTCAGCAACAGTTGTTCAGACCGCTTCTTCCTGTGCTCCAGAACAACGTTGACCGCATAGAGCAGCGGGCTGAGAGCTGGGCTGACCGACAGACCCAGGACAGTCACAATGACCTGTACATCACTTGGAACGCTACTGTTCCTCACTGCCGACATCCACAACGCTCCCACCAGAACCCTACACGCCGTGGCGGACACCACTACGGCGAGGAGTCTCCTGGCGACCAGCAGCTCCAGGGTCTTTCCGCTGGAATCTGTCGCTATGATCAACGTCCGGTTCAGAGTCCAGCCGACCAAGCCTTGAGCTGCGACCGCGACGGGACACAGACTGAAATGGAAGAGAGAGCAGAAGAACAGTAATGAGATGGATGGTGACGAATGTGATTCAGGTGTAAAGAATGGGGCGCTGTGCTCTTTCCCTGGAGAGTGGAACAGGCAGGCACAAGGCAGTGTGACCGTAGAAACTCCAGCGCTGTGTT
>JADBJO010036488.1:5000-10965 GCA_016801955.1 Conus betulinus | reverse complement strand
GGGGTGAATAGGGGAGGGGGGAAGGGACTTAAGTCCCGGTGTACGTAACGTCGTCCGTGTTTATCGTCGTCGCCGTCGTAACGGCGTCGTTGGTCGTCGTTGTCGTAAGTGTTACCGACGCGTCGACGTTCGTACGTTGCGTACGTAATCGTTTCGTTAGGTTTTTAACGTACGCGGGGTTTCGTATAAGTGCGTATTCCGGCGCGTGCGTTCGCCGTTAGCGTAGTCGTGAAGGGCGTCGTAATCTGTTATGTGTCGTCGCGTAGTAATTGTACGGCGTCGGGAACGAAAAAGGGCGTCGCTGTAAGCGTATTCGTTCGTCGTCCGTCGTTACGTTTTAGCGTTCGTTTTCGTCGTACGTTCGTAAACGTACGTTTACCGCGTAATTATAAGTAAACGTTGTCTGTCAAAGTCGTGGGGTTGGGGAAGGGAGCGGGGGGGGGGGGGAGGGGGTTGAGAAAGGGGAGGGGGGGTGGGGGGGGGAGGGAGGCGATGGGGGGGAGGTTTTGATGGAACGGTTTAGGTTGACGTTTTTTTAAAATTCTTTTGCCAGTTTACAAGCTCGAGCATCCTTGGTGGGGTGGGCGGGAGGAGATCGTAATTCAACTATGAGCACAAGACTTTAGCGGGGTAAGGGGGAAAAAAGGAGGGAAAATTAAAAAAAAATAAATAATAAAATAAAAAAAAAGAAAAAGAAAAAAAAGCGAGGAAACGGAAGTGAGTGAAGGCCAGAGGTTTTGTTGTTGTTGTTTTGGTATTTGTGCTGTTGTTTTTGACAGACCAGAAGGGGGGGGGGGGGGGGGCGGGGGGGGGGGGGGGGGGGGGGGGAGGGGGGGGGGGGGGGGGGGGGGGAGCGGGTGGGGAGGGGGGGGGGAGGGGGGGGGGGGGGCGGGGGGGGGGGGGGGGGGGGGGAGGGGGGGGGGGGCGGGGGGGGTGTTTTTGGTGGGGGGGGGGGCAGAAGGAAAAGAAAAGGGGGGGGGGGCAGAAAGACAGAAAAGGAACAAAAACTGGACAGGGGGCTCGGGGGTGACGTGTGCATTGTGTTTGGTGAAAGCGGCGGAGGGAGAACCTCTTGCCGGAAACAGATCCGCCCCTGTTTAATCAGATCTGCGCCACCGGATCCGCACCAGTATTTAGTCGGGGGGATCGTCCTTGGAAGCATTTTCGTCTTGTCCCCATGTTTTGTCCGTAGAAAAGGATCTGCTTTTTTTTAAATTTTTATTTTTTATTTTTTTTTTTTTAAACACGTGAACTTGCTTGAACAGATGAGGGATCTATCCTTTTCGTTACACCAGATGATGGCTCCCGAAACAGATTAAAAGATTTTGTTTTTGAGGTTTTTTTCAATTTGAGGGTTTTTTGTGTTTTTTTTGTTGGTTTTTTTTTGTTTGTTTGTTGTTTGTTTGTTTGTTTTTTTTTATTTATTTATGTGTTTTTATTCATCTTGCTTTAACAGATGCTGGGGGGGCCATCCTTTGATGCATCCAAATTGGTGTCGCTGAAAACTTGATCTGAAGGTTTGTGTTTGATTTGATGAAATTTGACTTTAACATATTGCTGTGGGGTCTAGACTCTATACTTTTGGAAGCGTCAAATTGATGATGCCCGAAACGGCTCTGAATCTGAAGTTGTATGTCAATCTTGCAGAAACAGATGCGGCGGGTCCTTCCTTTGAAGCATCAGAACTTGAGGTCCGAAAACGGATATCTGAAATTGTTGATGTCATATTGCTGAAACAGATGCTGGTTTTTTGGTCCCTCCTTTTTTGATGCAATCAGAGTGATGTCCGACGAAAAGGATTCTGAAGTTTGTAGATGTCCTCTGCAGAACAGATGCTGGGTGGCGGGTTGGGTCCCTCCTCTGATTGCGAGCCCTGGACGGGGCGGGAATCGCGCCCGGAAATCAAGATCGGGGCTCCCTTCTTTGCCAATCGGCTACTATACTTTTACATCGAGTGGGACTCTTCTAAAAAGGTGTGGAGGGAAAGAAGAGATCCGCGGTGCATTCCATGTCATGTACCACTCGCAGTGAAAGAATATCCTGTTGATAGGAGTTGGTGGCGACTATTGCTTGAGAACATTGAGAATGATTGTACGGATGGGCCTGGGACCTAAAGCACTTCTTACAGGCAGACCTCCATCATGGAGGAACCTTGTTCAGAGATGTCTCCCATTATGATTTTGAATGTTTTTGATTTAAGATGTTTGAAGGGGAGAAATAGGGGAAAGACCTTTCTTTAACAAAACTTTCCGGTTTGCTGGTTTTTTTGGAAAGGGTGAGTTTGTAGTTTAAAAGCGTAAAGAGTGGTGTGAATGAGGTTTTTTTTTCTTTTTTTTTTGTTTTTTTTTTTTATTTTTTATAGACTCGTGAGTTTGAAACGTACGTGTCGTAAAACGAAGGCCTGATTTGGGCCCTTTGCGCGTCGGCTTGGGGCTATAAGCAAAAATATTAGTTACCATCGAATCGGGTGGCGTTTTTAAAAATCGGGTTGGAAAAATGAATGGAAAAGATTGACCTCTTTGGGCGGAAGAGTTGAAAAGAAAGAGGTGAAAAGGTGGGTAATAAAGAACTCCTGTTTGTCTCATCTTCCCCATTCGCTTTTTATTCTGAAAAACAAGAAGATGGCCCCCCCCCCCCCCCTTCACCCCGTTTGCGCCCCCCCCCCCCCCCCCCCCCACCCCCCCCCCCCCCTTCCATCCCCTTGAATGTCTGGTCCAAGGAAGCGGTAACATTGACATGACCGTTTGCTTGACGGTCATCACACGTCCGTGTTAGGACGGGTGGGTGGGATTGGTGGGGGGGGGGTAGATGGGTGGTTTTTTTTTTTAGAGTGGGGTTTGGGTCTGGGTGGGGTGAGGCACCCATGTTGGGGGAAATAGGAGGGAATTAACAAAAATTTTTTTTTTTTTAAGTGTTGTTTTTTTTTTTTAGCTCTAACTGTATGTGGAAAAAAAAACCACG
The DNA here is from genome assembly GCA_016801955.1 of Conus betulinus. Lineage (NCBI taxonomy): Eukaryota > Metazoa > Mollusca > Gastropoda > Neogastropoda > Conidae > Conus > Conus betulinus. The sequence continues at coordinate 8,004 of JADBJO010036488.1, read as the reverse complement.
GCATGTCTTTGCACGTTTTGACGAGGTCCTGAAATTTTTTGTTTTATTTTTTTTTTTTTTGTTTAGCTCTTTAACTGTATGGCAAAACCATGGCCCTGTTCATTTGCACGTTTGACGCGTCACCTGAAAGTTTTTTTTTTTGTTTGTTTTTCTGTTTGGCGTTATCTGCTGCATCTGATGCATCGGATATTCCTCAACACCAATGCGTGAAAGGCCATGTCATTGGAGCGGGGCATCACATGGCATGGCATAGTTTTTCGAGTCTGGCGTAGTTGTAGACTGTGTTGTGGTGTGGGTTGTGATTAGGCATTTAGGGGAGGGGTGTGGGGTGAGGGTGAGTTGTGGTTGGGTTGGGGCTGAGGCGGAGATGGGGGTGGGTGCGGGGGGCGGGGTGGGGGGGGAGGGGGGGATCGCAAGTGCGTTGGCTTCAACAGGTGGCTGCGGCAAGTGCCACAGCCAGGTTTCTGTCGTCAGGCTAATTGCATCGGTCGGTTTGTTTGAAACCTGGTGGAGGTTCAAGGGTCAGAGGCGGACCCTCCCCAGGGGATGCTCAAGTTTTGTTTTTTTTTTTTTTTTTTTTTTTTTTTTTTGTGTTTTTGGATGATCTGCCGTTTGCTGTGTTTTTTTGTTTTTTGTTTTTTTTGGTGTCAGTACAGCAGCCATGTTCCATGCATGTGCATAGTTCCTTTCCCCATTTTCTGTCAGTATCTTGACGGCAATGAATGTCTCGTTTTTTTTTTTTATCCTCCCAGTTCCCCCAGTTGTGTGCGTTTGCATTTAATATTCCCCGTTCATTAATTGTTTCGATTTAGTCGGTACAGTTTAGTTTTCTTTCGTTCACGTATGCTTTTACAAACAACAACATTAACAAACAAAAGTCCTCTTGTTTTTACAATGCAACAAGCGCAGGATTTTTTTTTTTTTTTTGGTTAAGTTCAAAATATCTTCTAATTAAGGGAAGGAAAAGGGAAAAAAGTTCTGTAGTTTTTTTTTTAAACAGACACTACAAAACACATATGTAGCCGCTGTGGAAAGGTAAACAGGTTATCTGCGCGCAGAGCACAGGAAAAAAAAAAAAAAGAAAAGAAAAAAGAAAAAAGACTATGAGGGGGACACAGAAAGAATAAGGGCCGTAGCCCGGTAATGCGAAGGGACAAAAGGGAGAATGGAGGAAAGGAAAGAAGAGGGGGGGGAAAGCTCGGGAAGAAAAAGTCGCAGGAAAGCGAGTGTGGTTGTTGATTGGGGATGGGGAAAAGGTTGTGTTGGGGGGGGTAATTACAAAAAAAAAAAAAAAAAAAAAAAAAAAAAGGGGGGGGGGGTTTTTGGGTTTTTTTGGTTTTTTTGAGAGGGGGTTTTGAAATGGGTTTTTGTGGCGGGGGGGGGTGGTTGTGCGGGGGTGTTTTTGAAGGGGGGTTGGGGGGTTGGGTGTTGGTGAGTTGGTTTTGAAAAGATTGTGTTTGGGGGTTTTTTTTTTTGTTTTGTTTCGGGGGGGGGTTGTGTGGGGGTTTTTTGATTTTGTTACGTTGACTGTTGGGCGTGTGTTGTTGATAAGGGACTGCTTGGTTCTAATCTCTTCCTTTTCTGGGGTGGGTGTCGGTTAGGTTTTTTTGGTGTTCGTTAATTTGAATTGAAGGGGGGGGGGGTGGGGGTGTTTGTCTTTTTTGATGGTGGTTGAATTTTTGCATTTTGGCGGGTTTGCAAATTGGGTTTGTGATTGAGGCTTTGAAGACTTCGATCTCCGCTCAGGCCAGGTACTGCTTAGGCGGAGCCCAAGTCGTAGATTTGTCATGTGTTGTTTACACGACGACAGGTAGTTGCCGCAGGTGTTCCGTAAATTCTTGCTGGCAGCGCCAGAGGTGGTGTGTTTCTGTCTGTGACAGACCGGAACCAATGGCAAAAGTGTCCGGAAGGACGAATGCGGGCCGGACACCGTTTTTTCTTGCCTGCACTCACGAAAAAGAACAGCGTGTTGGCGGAGGGTTTTTGAATATGTTGTTGTGTGTTGTGTGCCCTGGCCTTTAAAATAATTAAAAGACCCCTACCAGGGAGGGATAATGCTCTCAGGGATCATCCGACAGCGAAAAAAAGCACTGAAAACAAATGGTACAAACGCAATCTCGCTCGGGGGTGATTGAGGAAATTTACGTGGTTTGTGTCCTTGTTTGCTGTTGTGCCCGTTTTGCTTACCATGCCACGTGTCGGGCAACACACTCGATATCGGGGGCGGAGGATTTTCTTCGGGGGATTTGGCAAGCATGATTCTGATAACTGATTAACATTTTATACAATGAGACTGATAATGCGATGCTAGAAAGCTCTTTGTTCACACGCTCCACTGAAGACAATCCCCCCCCGCCCATCCCCATCCCCCCCGCATAACAAACCCTGTTGATTGTAAGCCTTGGTGTTTATAGCCTATGACAATTGGTCTTCTGACCCAAGCATAACATTTTTGAGTTGAGCCTTGGTATTTCCTTATAGCCTGTAAAACAGTCGTGTTCTTGGCTGTTCATTCTGTGACACAACTTAAGCCCAAAGTGGACAGTGTGGAAATGACAATTGGATACTGACCAAACCAGCGTTCAGCTGGACAGTAGAAGATGGTGTGGACGGAAATAGCAATGGAAATGGGAAACAAAGGCAAGCTACATATTTTCGTCTTTTTTTTGTTTTGTTTTAAATCAGTTCCTTTTCATTGCCGCGACATGAAGCGCAGAGGATAGTTTCCCATGTTTTGGATTAAACCATGACTGGCTTTACTTCTCTTCTTGCTCTTCTTCTTCTTCGCTTGTTCTTCCTCTCCTCCTCAAAGGGTCCTTGTCCTTGTCCTTGGCTCTCTTCTTATTCTTTTCTTCTTCTTCTTCTTCTTCTTCTTCTTCTTTTTCCTCTTCTTCTTCTTCTCCTCCTCCTCCTCCACCTCTCTCCATCACCATCATTTTATCATCATCATCATCATAATCATCATCATCATTAACCATAATCCTCCTCTCCTCCTCCTCCTCCT
>JADBJO010036488.1:0-2500 GCA_016801955.1 Conus betulinus | reverse complement strand
GTGCTTTGACGGGCGTGAGCCGTCACTGCGGAGATGCATGCTTTAGTTCTGAAAGGAAATGGCAGCAAAAAAACAAAAAAAAAAAAAGTGTCAGAACACACCGAGTGGATGCGCCCAGCACGCCAACGTAGACATGTGTGGCATAACATGCGTGTACGGCTTGCATGTCCTTCTGTCTGTCTGTCTGTCTGTCTGTCTGTCTGTCTGTTCACCTGTCTCTGTATGTTTTGAGGGGAAGGGAGGAAGGGATGAGGTTGGTGGTAAATGAGATGGATGGGTGGGGTGGGGTGGGGGTGGGGAGATGGGGTATAGGGTGGAGGGGGGGTGTAGAGGGTGGAGGAGGGGGTGGGGGTGGGGGTGCATACGGAGCTGCAGTAGATGGGGGAAAAAAAGGGTGATGATGCCAGATGAGATTCTTGCTCTTTCCTGAAAGAGGGCAAGCTCCAGAACGTGCCAAGACATACACGCATCTATGCATTGCACGAGCTAGCGCTGTCACACACACATACATGCATTGCACGAGCTAGCGCTGTCACCACACACATCTATGCATTGCACGAGCTAGGGGGGGGGGGGGGGGGGCGGAGGGGGGCGGAGAGCGAGAGCGCACACACATACATACACAGAGTAATCGATTGATTGATTGATTGATTGGTGAGAGAAAGGGAGAGGGAGAAATTGTTTGATTGATTGATTTACGGGCGCACACGCACGCACGCACGCTCACACGCACGCACGCACACACGCACGCACGCACGCTCACTCGCACGCACGCACGCACGCACGCACGCACGCACACACACACACACACACACACACACACACAGACACACACACACACACACACCACGCTCTCTCTCTCTCCTCTCTCTCTCTCTCTCTCTCTCTCGTCTCTCTCTCTCGAGCACGCATGCACGCATCCACAGACAGGCAGACAGAGATAGAGATGGGAGAGAGCGAGGGAGGATGGGTTTCGGTGGGAGTGGGGTGGGTGGGGGGGGAGGATGAGAGAGAGAGAGAGAGAGAGGAGAGAGGGAGGAGAGAGAGAGAGAGAGAGAGAGAGAGAGTTGAAAATACTTGCGCACATGCGCGCACGAACACGCACACATACACACACGCGCGCGCACATTCGTCCGCCCTCCTCCTTGCGCACGCACCACAACACAACACACACACACACACACACACACACACACACACACACACATACACCACACACACACACACACACACATACACACACACACACACACACAACTACACACACACACACACACACACACACACACACACACACACACAGAGAACTAAAAAAAAAAAAAAATCAGAACGAAAAAACAAAAGCACACACAGGGCAGGCAACCCTACCAGCAGCACAGTGTATATTCTGCCGATTTCTCAGCCAGTTGGGGGTGTAGTGTAGTAGAACTAGTGGTTGAGAGAGAGAGAGAGAGAGAGAGAGAGAGAGAAGAGAGAGAGGAGAAGGAGAGAGAGAGAGAGAGAGAGAGAGAGAAGAGGGCGGGGGGTTTGCAACGGCCGCATTGGTGTTCTTTAACTCCAAGGTAAGGTAAAGGAAGGTAAGGTAAGCTAAAGAAGGACTGGGCGGCGGTGGGGGTGAAGGGGGTGGGGGTGGGGGGGGGGGCGGGGGGAAGGACGAGGAGGAGGAGGAGGAGGGGGGGAGGAGCAGGTGGGAAGAGGAGTGATGTTGGGGGATGGGGGTGGTGGAGGGGGGTGGAGGGCTCCTTATCTATCGATGGCAGGTTGTGGTTGGGCCAGTGCCAGAGGGAAGCCTGCAAGAGGTACGGGGTTCCTGTGTGTGTGTTGTGTGTGTGTGTGTGTGTGTGTGTGTGTGTGTGTGTGCCCTGCTGTACTGGAGGAAAGACTGAGTTGAGGAAGCAGAGAGAGAGAGGAGAGAGAGAGAGAGAGAGGGGAGGGAGGGAAACGGGGAACAGAGAGTGGGAGAGGGAGATAGGACATGAGAGAGAAGAGGAAAGGAAGGACGTGTGTGTGTGTGTGTGTGTGTGTGTGTGTGTGTGTGTGTGTGTGTGTGGTAGTCCTTGTAGTAACAGTAGAAACGAGTGGTGGGGGTGGGAGATTTAAGGTAAATTTAGAGAGAGTAGCTCGGATTTTTTTTAAGAGACAGAGAGAGAGAGTGTGTGTGTGTGTGTGTGTGTGTGTGTGGGCGAAAGGGAGCATTTCAGTCTCCTCTCCCCACCCACCCCCCACCACCCCACACCACCCACCCTTCCCCAACCCCCTCTTCGCTTTACCGTTCCACATTCATCTTTCGAACGGATCCAGATGACAGTGTCAGCCCCACGGATCCTCCCTTCCTGCCCCTGCTGGATCGGCGGTGGAAAACGTCCGCCCAGCAGCAGAAGCAAAACAGATGATGAGAAAACCGGTTGCCACGTTTCCAGCTTGAAAATTCCCAGCGTGCCGGGAGCCCTGCATAATCTGTGGTTGGGGTTTTTTAAAAAAAAAAAAAATCCGTTTCGCC
>JADBJO010036486.1:0-5000 GCA_016801955.1 Conus betulinus | reverse complement strand
GGAACTTGGACAGGACGAGATTGGGAATGGCTGTGATTGAGGTAGGATAGGATGCGTAGAGAGTGAGACAGACAGACAGACAGACAGACAGAGAGAGAGAGGGAGAGAGAGAGAGGATGAGGGTTCACGGATAAAGAGAAATTGGAAAGGGAACGATGGGTGACTGTATGAGATGAGAATAATGCCCCTATAAAACAGAAATGGAACTGCAACAAATAATTATGATAGTGATGATACTAAAACAAAACAGGAAGGGTAAACAATTTTCAATCATTAATTAACATACTATTTTATAGCTGGGCCTTTAGACGGAAATATTTGTTTCCCCAACATTGAAAAAGATAAAGAGAAATTAAAAAGGAAAACATTTTTTTCATCAGCATTTGCTTTAGTATTTTGTAACTGATCGTTTAGATGTAGGATACCTTAGTTCTCCTTATTTTCACCAAAACGCAGAATAAGACCCAACCTGGAGCTTGCTATCTGAACTTTAAATGACAACACATTATTCATGCCACACATGTCAGAAGGGATGTAACTGTGTACATCGATGGAGTGGTTACTGTAGAAATTATCTCCATTGCAATGGCCACGTGCGTGCTTGTCGCGTGAAAGATATTTTGAGACAGACGGACAGACAGGCAGACAGACAGACATATCGACAGACAGACGGGCAGACAGAGAGACCGACACAAATGAAAACACAGACAAGGAGAGAGAGACAGACTGATAGAGAGAGAGAGAGAGAGAGAGAGAGAGAGAGAGAGAGAGAGAGAGAGAGAGAGAGAGAGAGACCCCATCTGTCTCTAGAACGGGACGGGATAACCGTTGTTTGTCATTACTGACCAAGACCCCCACAATATTACAATCCTTTTCAACAGCAGCATCCACAGAGATCAACGTTAGGGTCACAGGGTAAATATGGGGTGACAAGGAAGGCGACTCTGTCCAGGGTTTATCCATGGGCCAATCCATTTTCTGATCAAATTCTGTGGAAATCGGTTCAACATTTCTTTGCACAGGCTTTTTTTTGCCAGCAGACAAACAAGAAGAAGAAGCAAGTAGCTGACCTGATGAGTTCAGAACTGATTGAAACAGCTATTGCATAGATATCCATATACGTACACTTCTGAAGAAACAGAAGACTTGGAGAGCGCCTGTAGAGATGGGATCTTTTTTCTTATCCGCTTCCATTCATGACGAAGGTTTTGTTTTAATGTTATGTATGTATATTAGAACGGATATTAAACGGCGCGACACCAACGAGGAAGACAATGGGCACTCAAACTTCACCAGCCTCCTGGCTGATTGGTTTGGCAGTTGAAGATAGTATTTCTGTGGGTCCCACTGGCACTTTCATGTGTATGTTTTTTTTTTCTTTCGGCCTTATCGCTGACTCTGGGGAAACAGTGATGGAAGGGAAAGATCCACTGACCACATGGAAAGTCCTGTTGACAACTGGATAGATTGCGGCTCAGAATTGTGTTTAGAGGGCACGTGAGGCCTTATTGCGAAAGGATGCATGTGTCCAGAGTTGTACTGTTTTCACCTGTCAGCAAAACGGCAACGAGTGTGGCTGAGGGATGTGTGCAGCAGTTCGACTGGTGGTGGCTCCTTTTGACAGTGAGCTCTGCATTCGTACAAGCTGGTACACGTATAGGGGTGTCTCGATGGAGATCCTATTGTGTCGAATCTGGCGGTGACACGATGGCATCTGCCAGGGAGCAGCTATGGCCTGCGCCCGTATGTGAACACAGCGTAGCCTTCCAAAGATGGTGTAGAACTGCTCCCAGCTTGTTGGTTCAACTAACTGAAGACATTACTACACTGGTTCATCTGGCACCTTGGGGTGTATGTTTTTTTTTTTTTCCAAAAGGCGTCTGAATTGGCCGGGCTGTGTAGCTGGTTTTCCAATCTCAAGTCTGGCACACCAAGTACCTTCGGGAACTAGGTAAAGGTAATGGCCACTGACAGACCAGAATGACCTCCATGTCATGCACAGAAGCTGGAGTGATGTCAGCATGTTGACCACTGACCAGTCTGGACGGAGAATGATGACCATCTTATGCATTGGACAGCGCTGGAGATTCTAGGGCTAAACAGATTTTTAAAAACATCTTTTTCTCCGTTATCCACGCGGAAAACTGAGGTATCCGGGGCTGGATTCAGTATCATTTTCGTTTTGTATGTTCTGCAATCATCTAGTGACCCCTTCTGGCTGGTGCATTGGTGTCTAGTGAATTAAGCACAGGAATATTTCTTTTTAAGCCATCCATATGGACCTGTATCTCTCATCACTGGACAGTATAGGCCTGTGTTTTATATTCCCACTTTATAATTTTAAGACTAGTTTAATCTGTATGTGATATCTTCGCCTTCCTCTTCTCTGAATGTTTATGTCTTTCTTTTTGAGACATTTTTCCCCATGGATAGAAGACTCGATCGTTTTGCATTTCTTATATACTGTAATCCTTGGTTACAATTAGCCAGCGTAAGCTGTGTCTTTGATATTCCTTTCTTTCAATTTTAAGATTCCTCTTTTTTTTTCATCTTTATGTGGTGTTCATGTCTGTGTTTTGATGCCTTCTCTCAATGCATGACGTTGTAATTGATTTCTGCAGGGGTCTGTTTTAATTATTTCAAAGTGATTTGCTGTGCACAGTGAGTAATCAAGTACCAATAGCAAGTCTCATGAGCTCTGTATTAAGCGAAAGAGTTGTCTGTAATGATGTCTGTGGACGGTTGTCCGCCATTGTATGTGGCAGTTGTGACAAGATGTGGATAACACCCACCCGCGCTAGGTGCTCCCGCTTTTTGTTGCAGGGTGTGACCACTCTTGATCCGTGTCTTAGTGACATGACTCTTCTTTGGTATTCGGTCAGGCATCAACTGGTGCCTAGATTTACTTTTGAATTCGATTGCTTTATTTTGGTCAACACACACCCACACCCCACCCACCCACCCACCCCCCACCCACCCACACACACACACACACACACACACACACACACACACACACACACACACATTTTGCATCCCCTCCTGCCCTGATTTCATAGTGATCTCCCCTTTAGTTTCTTCACATCATTCTCGTGGTGAGTTCGTTCCAGAAAGAAGAAAAATCAGGGCAAGATAACCCTACTTTTTTCTATTGCACAGAGTTACTTTTTCTCAGTTTATGGGTCAAGCAAACAGATCTAGAGAGTCAAACATCTGATTTGAAGTGCTCCCAGGATAACGATCATAATATCGGTTGCCTCCATAGCAGGCGCATCATTTCATAGCCATGTTTTGGCATTTTCCTTCCTGACAGAACCGTTATGCTGGCTGAAGGGGCTGCCAGGTACGAGCCCGCCAGTGCTGTTTATCCCATGAAAACAGCAGCGAGGTCACTCTGCTGAACGCCTGCATTCATACAGCTTACTTCCTTTGCACATTTCACAAACACTGTCTACTGGCAAGTTCATTGGGACTCTCACTGGGTGGACGAGGTGAAGCCTTTCATGGGCAGGGAGGGGGGAGGGGGGGGGAGGGGAGGGCTACTCACTCACCTCGGCACAGTGACTGTGCAAAATTGTTTTTAATTATACTCCAGTTGGCCACACAGACATTTATTTCAGGGTTGTTACGTCATACAATAGCACAAAGCTGCACATCTTGATCAGGTCAGAACATTAAAAAAAAGTATTCTTAGAAAGAAAAAAAAAAAAATAACACAACAACAAAACAAAAGCAATTAATGGCACGGTCGTTAAACTGTTGACTTCTTTTGGCGTGTAAATACAGGAGGAGTGCTTGGAGTACCAGGCTTTCCCTTGATTTTTCACTCCGAGGTTTAAAAAAAAAGTCCTCAACGGTGGAAAACACCTAAATGCCACAAAAATGCATCAAAAAGCCATATGGACATTTAGACACTGCTAAATAGATACCTGGTATCCACCCTGGGCAGTGCACATAGGTTTTACCACTTTGTCGCCAGATTAAAACAACAAAAAGAACAACACGAAGAAAGTGCTGTGTGTCATAAATAGTTATCAGAATACAGGTGTTAAAAGAGTTTCCAGAACAAAGACAGTTCACAAAGACAGGGAGCAGTAAACGACAATAAAGAAAGACGAATTTGTTGTTGTTGTTGTTGGTGGTGGTGGTGGTGGTGGTGTGGTGTGCTGCTGCTGCTGTTGTTGTTGATGGTGTTGTTGTTCAGTAGGGTGAAAGAGAGAGTGATTAAAAAAGAGGAAACTCGTATTAAGGTAGTGGAGATATTTGTACTGAAAAAAGCACCAGCGTATTTCAAGAACGAATCAGAGACCGGGCAATCATTACTGACATCAGTAATGGGGAGGGGAGGGGGGGGGGGGGGGAGAAAGTGTCGGGTGGGGGGGGGGGGATTGTTTGGGTGGTGTTCTGTATATGTTGGATCTGATCGCCGTAAAAGTGACTCAGCAGCAGCGCAGTGTCTCCTCTGGTGGGTTGCCTCATGATGACGTGATACTGATTGCTCTCTGTCGACGCTGATGCTGGCGCTGTGGCTGGACAGGCCTGGGTGTGGCTGTGGAGGGACAGACAGAATAACCAGTGTGGTGATATGGCTGACGATTGACTGAGAGAATGCTTAACATGTTGTTAACAACTAATCATCGGTTGGAATGGGTTTCCAAAACTGACTGACTGGCAAAAGGAGTGGGTTGCTGATCAGTAAATCAATCAATGAACCATGGGCTGCGGATCAATCAATCAATCAATCAACTAACCCATTGGTCAGTCAGTCAACACACAAATAATATGTGATCACCACATTCATGGAAGAAATGTTCATTCTGATATCAAATGTTTACAAGTTGAAACAAAACAAATCTGAAACACCATGTATAACGGACCATTTGCTGTAAAACTATGTTTCTTTTTCTGGAATTCATACAAGTAAATGGGTTTCACATTAACAAACATGTTCACACCAGTGTGTGCAAATATAGTAGCAGTACGCTTCATAATCTCTCTCT
>JADBJO010036485.1:0-10967 GCA_016801955.1 Conus betulinus | reverse complement strand
CCCTCTCCGGATGGTGGTTTTTCTGAGAAACACACCCACACACAACACCAACACACCAAACACAACAAATACCACAACACACACTATCACACCACACACACACACACACAACAACAAAACACACCACAACACGCACGCACGCACACACCACCCCACACACACACCGCAAGCACCACAAACCACCCAACACACGCCTGCACGCACGGGCGCCGAGCGAGCGAGCAGAATCACACTACTGAAAATAATCGGCTTGAACGAAGACGCCAGCGAAAGACTGTATAAAAGGTAACCATGAAACAACACAAAACCTCACAGGGAAAACAACAAAATAAAGATAAACAAAATGCATGAATGAATCTGTACAGGTAGCAGCTAGACCTAAACAATTACCTTGGGGTTACTGAAGCCCTGACCTGGAACAGACGAGAAAACTCGACAGCCACGACATTGGTACTTTGTCGTTCTACGTTTGTGTTGAAAGACGCTTTTGTTTTTGTACTCCCAGTTCTTATAAGAACAGGGAATCTTTACAGTTGGAACGAGAAAAGAAGACGAAAAGAAACGGAGACAGCGACAGAGTTAAGACAACACACGAGAGAGGAGAGAGATGAGAGAGACGGGGAGAGAGGCGTAGGATGAACATCGGGACAGAGGTAGAGGAGGGAGGAGAGAGAGAGGGAACGGCGACGAGAGACGGGGGAGAGAGAGAGAGAGAAGAGTGAGAGTGGAGGGAGTGGTATTGCCCTGCAGCAACAGGAGTAGAGGGTCCAAGTGGACTCCTCTCCCGCTTGTGTCCGGCCCACACCCCCACCCCCAACCACAGCCATGGGGGGCGGGGGTACGCTGGCAGATGCAGACCGTGTCGACTAGGTGCGACCTTTTCCCTATAAACCACTATCTGTTCCGTATGTCTGTCGTCTGTTGTCCGGACAGACGGTAACATGTGAGTTGTGTTTGAGCAAGTGTCTGTTGCTACTGTTTCTGTCGTTTCATTTGGTCGATTATATCCAACTAGTGGAGTAGGATTTCTTTTCTTTCCTTTTTTTGTTTTTTTTGTGTTCTGCTTATTTCTTGGCTCGACTTCTATTTCAGGATGACATTTTTTCGGTATGAGACTGCCTTTCTTCTGAGCTTCTACTTTCTACCCATTCCACTTCTCCTTCGCGCTCTCTCTCTCATCTCTCGCTCTCTATCTATCCTCTCTCTTCAGATTTTTATATCTATGATCCGATATATCTGGATTTTATTTTTTTTTTGGGCATTTCCCGGCTATTTTTTCTTTCCTTTTCTTGTAAACAACCAAAAACAGTACACACACACCACACCACCACAAACAAACACACAAACAAAACACACACAACACGCACAACACAGCGCGCGCGCGCAACAACCCAGGATCAGGAACATCTAATTCTCCCTTTCCCCGATCTCTATATCGACAGTTGTTGCCAGGTTTAATTGCCTGTCTGTTATGTCTGTCTCTATATGTCAGTATTGTCGGTCTGTGGTCTCTCTCTTGTTTGGTCTCCTGCGGTTGTCTGTCTGTCGTCAGTTCTACCAGGTCTATCGTCAGTATATAAGGCGGTCTCTGTCTGTGGTCTCTGTATATCTGTCAGTCTATCAGTCAGACTATCAGTCGGTCCTCTGTATGCCACGATGCATGCCTGCTTGTCTGTCTGTCTGTCTGTCTGCCTGCCCTGCCTGCCTGTGGTCTGTCTGTCTGTCTGTTCTGTCTGCCTGTCCCCTGCCCCCTCTCTCACCCTCACACCTGTGGAGGGAAAGAAGGGGCGGGATTTGGAGGTCATACCCTTTTTTTTTTTCCTATGGTCTCTGTCTCTCTGCGGTCGTCGGGCGAGACAAAAGATGGCATGTGAAGAGTTAATCCCACCTCAGAGAGAAACGCGTTTCTCAGCTCTGTGTCTTGTCGGTCTGTCTGTCAGGGAGAGAAGAGTGTTAAAGAAGAGTGTGTGTCGTGCAAGGAGGGTCATAAAGTGAACGTGAGAAGGGAACAGGTCGGCCGCAGTGTGCTGGTGAAAGATGGCTGGAGGCTGACCTTTCGCTGCCTCTAACGTCTTACGGCGGGCCTCAGCCTAACGTTTCACATCTCTGTAGTCCGCTGGATACTACTATGTGTGTGTGGTGTGTGTGTTGTGTGTGGTGGGTGTGTGTGGGTGTGTGTGGTGCGTGCGCTGCGCGCGCGAAGCGTGTCGTGTGTGTGTGTGGTGTGGGTGTTAGTGTGTGTGTGGTGTGTGTGTGTGTGTGATGCGTGAATGGTGCATGCGTGGGTGTGGGCGTGTGTGAGTGCGAATACCGCACGCGCGCGCGCGCGCGCGCGTGTGTCTGTGAGGGAGGGGAGGGAGGGGAGAGAGGACAGACAGACAGACAACAGACAGACCGACAGACAGACAGGAGAGACTGTGCGGGTAACTGCGTATCTGTGCGTTGGCATAGGAACAAAGTACAAGAGCAAGAAATATTTTTTTGCGGGCAAAACACACAGACCAAACACACACACACCCCCACACACACACACACGCACCACTAACACGCACCCACTACGAACACGCACATTACTCTCTCTCTATCTCTCTCTCCTCACACACACACACACAAACACACATCAACAAACACACCCGAACACACACGCATCTCTTCCACACACACACACACCACACACACACACAGACACACACACAACACACACACACACACACACACCAAGACGATTTGCAGAAGCACAGAATAATTGTAAGGTTGAAGTATTTCAGTTTTAAGTTGACGCCAACGTCTTGACATTGGCAACATAAAAGTCAGTGGCATAAAGATCATGTCATGCACCAGCATCTGTACTTGTGTGTACGGATAGAGCCACACACACACACACACACCCCCACACTCAACACCACACGCGCGCGCGCGCGCGCGCGCGCGCGCGATAAAATGTGTCCCTGGTGAGAAAATAGCTGGGGACAAGTCAATTCACATGAGCTCCGAAGGTTTTGAGTTTTGGAGGGTGCCCGGTGATGAGAGAGAGAGAGAGAGAGAGAGGATGGAGAGAGAGAGAGAGAAGAGAGAGAGAGAGAGAGAGGAGAGAGAGAGAGAGTGTGTGTGTGTGTGTGTGTGGGGTGTATGTGTGTGTGTGTGTGTGTGTTGTGTGTGTTGTGTGTGTGTGTGTGTGTGTGCGTCTGGCTGTGTATCTGTGTGTCCTGTATGAGTGTGCGCGTGCGCCCATGCGTGTGTGTGTGTGTGTTGTGTGTGTGTGCGCGCGCGCTCGTGTGTGTGTGTGTGTGTTGTGTGTGTGTGTGTGTGTGTGTGTGTGTGTTGTGTGCGCGCGCGTGTTGCGCGTGTGTGTGCGCGCGCTTGTGTATGCGTATGCATGTACATGTATGTGTGTGCGTGTTGGAGGAGGGTAAGGGAAGTTACGCTGTGCGTACAAGCGCAAACGCACGTGCATACTACGCTCTTCAAAGCACCCCAAAGTGCTTCAAACCCCAAAAGGCCCAGCCATCCAATCTCCATCTCTCCAGAACACCAAGCCAACTGCACGCTGAGCATGCCAGCTTGCAGCGAGCCGGCTCTGCCCAGGGAAAGTCCCTCACCACTGTCCTCTTCTTCTCCACACCCGCCCCACCGGAAGCAATCAACCCCCGCTGAACCTTCCCAGCATGCCGCTGGAAAGGGAAAGAGCACTCGGAAACGCAGGCTCCACACAATGGTCGCTGGACTTCCGGCGAAGCGGATTCCGGGCAGTGTGTTGTTTGTGTGACAACTCCACCCACCCTCCACCGGCTCTCCCCTCCCCCTCCTCCTCCCCTCCCCCCTCCCCCCCACCTTCCACCTCTCTGCCTGCTGTGATGATGAGGATGAAGCTCGGGACACGAAGAGAAGGTGGGAGGGGGGGGGGGGGGGGGGGGGGGGGGGGGGGCGGGGGCAAGGAAGGTGAGAGGGCAGAAGGTGGGGAGGGGGGGTGGTGGTGGGTGGGAACGTGGTGTGTGTTTTCCCCGTGCTAGTGTCAGGTAGCTTTACAGCTCGGCCGGACTATTAGAGGATCGCATTCCTCAGGGCTGTCACCACAAGTGGGTATGAAAATGTCCTGACCTAAAATTGGAAGCCAAAAAAAAGAAAAAAAAAAAAAAAAAGCTATGTCATTTACACACCTATGCGAGCGCGCGCGCGTGCACACACACACACACCACACACCCACACAACACACACACACATACACACCACACAACACACACGCACACACACGCACCCTCACGCACGCACCGCACGCACGCAAGCACACACAATACACATACACAGACAGAACCAGACAGACACGACAGACACACACAGGACACACACACACACACACACACACACACACACGCACTCACGCTCGCAAGCATGCAACGCACGCACACAAGCACACACACACACACACACACACCACACACACACACACACACACACACACGCACACGCATGATAGCTAAATTACTGACTTCTTTAAAGGAGATAAAACTAGGCTGTGTTTAGGGTACGAGGCATTGTCTTCCATTGCCCCCCTCCCCCCCACCCCCCCCCTCTCTCTCTCTCTCTCTTTTTCTCTCTCCTAAAGAATCATTGTCATCGCCATTGTGTCTCTCTCTGTCTCTCAAACATTTTGTCTCTGAGCACTCAGCTATTTTCGTTTTTCAGTCTTTGTTCACGTTAGCTGCCTTTGCTTGACATTTTTGCTGATGTTGTGTTTTTTACACATTCTGTCGTCTCGTTTTGATTTCCTCTTATACACGCATTGGAAAAAAAAAAAAAAGCAACGCGAGTCCTCAAAATCCTCATACTGCTGCAAAAATGCATGAAAAGGACACGGGGGCAAAGAGACTGTGCAGAATGGACAACTTGAGTCCACTTTTGGCAAAGTGCCTGAAATTACTTGACTCAATCCTATGATTTGCATCGCGAGATGAAAGGCGGAGGGGCTGAGGCACCAGTCCTGCAGTGGACCCGGCTCTGGGCTGACCTCTTTAGCCGGGACCATGTCATTTCTGGCAGTCTTCACTCTCAGAATCCATGCACCACCAGCGCCAAGTCTGTCGAAGTCATCCCGCCTCGGCTCCATTCGGCCTGGCAGGAAATGAGAAGGCAGACAGGCTTGCCAGATGTGGCAGCGGGCTCGAGCAGACAAAAAAAAACCCCCGCCATCTCCTATAGGGAGGGAGGCCAAAAACTGTCATCAAAAGCCAGTATAGAAGACTCTGGGAAGAAGTACACAGACACCCGTCTGATGATCAGCTGCCCCGACTACAGCGGCACCAGCAGACCCCAATCTTCAGACTACGAACTGGGTGGTCACTGCCGTCGGCGAGCCCATTTCCATCGTATTGGGCTATCGCACACACCATGACTGCCCTTGTGAGACAGCCCCCCCCGAGCACATTCTTCAGTCCTGCCCCCTTTACCAGGATGCACGGATACAGCGCTGGCCACACGGAGCCATGCTTGCGACAAAGCTTTGGGGCACAATGGAGGATCTGAAGACAACAGCAGCCTTCATCCAACAAACTGGTCTGGAAATATGCGTCATGATTCTAGAACGCAGAAGAAGAAGAAGGGTTCCATTCGAGTGCCTGTCTCGTGATACTGGTGGGAGGCTTTCGTGGTGTGTGACCAATCCAGCCCTGTTTCCTTCTTCTTTATTTCTACGTCCGTAGAGTTTTGTTTTGGTTCTCCCTCACAGGGTTTTTGTCTGAAATGACTTTTGGCTGTCTGATGTTGAGGATGCACATGAGGCTACTTGTTGATCAACAGACAGTGTGTGCAGTGTCATACTCTGTTTTGCCAGATCATATAACAAAAAAGATATGACATGTCAGAAATTAAAACGAGAAAAAGAAAGTCCAATTTTTTTTAATCTGAAACGAAGGCTAACGAGTCACAGAACCAGAAAAGCAGCGGACAGCAGTAAATAACGAAACATAAATCAAAACAGTTGAATTATTGTGAAGACAGAGAAAAGAGGAAATTACCGGCACAGAATTTTCAGAAGGCAGGAGAATAGAGAGAATACGTTTCATAACCACTTCCATTTTTTATCCGTGTCAAAAATGATGTGGGTAGGGAGGGTAAATGCCTGACAATAATTTAGTCCCCGAAGACCAGTCCTTAAAAACTACCTGACGAAGACAACAAAGCAATGTCAATTCGAAAAACTGTTGTGTGTAGAATTTCTGTACTCTGCATAACCTAACCTACTTATCACAGTTTCATATTGGGTCTTAGAAAAAAAAGAAAAGTCAAAAAAGAACGAAAGAATATCCGTAGGATGGGGAGAGAGAGACAAGGATGGAGAGAACAAAAAAAAAAAGAGAGATAGGAGAGATCGAGAGAGAGAGAGAGAGAGAGAGGCGGACCAGCACACCGACATACGAGAGCGACAGACGATCGTAGTTTTAATTCAATTTGTTGAAGAGAGAGAGAGTGGAAAGAGAAAGAGAAAGAGC
Source organism: Conus betulinus (assembly GCA_016801955.1). Taxonomy (NCBI): domain Eukaryota; kingdom Metazoa; phylum Mollusca; class Gastropoda; order Neogastropoda; family Conidae; genus Conus; species Conus betulinus. Next base: position 4,482 of record JADBJO010036485.1, on the reverse strand, counting down.
ACGACGAGAGCACAGAAGAGGTAGCAGAGACAGAGACAGAGAGAACAGAGAGATATTTCTATGAGCAAAAGCGTTTGAAAGAAGAGAAAAAAAAAAGAAAAACCACCAAAAAACACGAAACTCACATACATGATCTGACACAAACAGACAGTGAACGTAATTCAAAAGCATTTTAACGGCACGACACTTGTTCTTTCATAATGAAACTGGTCACTAACATTCCCAGAAATCAGGACACATCAGAAGAAAGCACAGTTCACATTCGTGTTCATTTGGGGCAAAAGACGAACAACATGCTTTTTCACACGCGCTTGTGAATAGCTTAGGCGATGTAGTTTCGATGGGGGCGCATCAAGATTGACTCTCGTAAGACCTTGACGTGTAAATAGAGTTCTGATGGTTATGTATTGTCATGGGTCATGCGTTTTTCTGACGTGGAATAGCGCGGAAATCGATATATCGTGAGATTATTTTGCTCTCAAACTCTGGCAGATGACAGCAAAATAATCTCTTTTTTAAGGCACACAGAATTTCGTTCTCATTTTCCCACACCTTGACTTTCCCCAACATACCCAAATCTGTATCTGTACAACCTAAAAGAAATGCACAACAACCGATTGTTTTGTCGTTCTTACGGTGAAGGTGGAACCGTTTTCTATAGGCCTCGGCTGGAATACGATCTCTTCAGTTAAGTTCAGTGGTTTATTTCATGTCTTTTTCATCCGCCAGGTGATATTAGACAGCTGAAATACGATTTTCTTGCCTTCTGGTCATTTTTAGCCCACTATTTCATACAGATTTTATGGGGTTGGATGCCCCCCCCCCCCCCCCCCCCCCCCCCCCCCCCCAAAAATGATGTCTCCTTATTTCACACAATAAACACAACGAACCTGTTGTTTTTATACCAGAGCTTAGAAAGGTTTAACAGCATGTGGAGGTACCTCTCGGTCCGCTACTGATCCCCAAACCTTTCCGACGTAGGTTTAACATCGGCCGAATTTGATAATCGAACTATTCAAAGAAGAGATTAGGGCTATTTTCTATCCTCCGAAGGTCAAGGGAATGTCCATTTCTCTATACAAGCTGTTTGGCTTTCGAGGACATGTTTATCCAGTGCGTTTTCGAAATGTTAACCCAGATGGAAGGAAATAACACCCCATATTTTCTAGGTTTAACTATTTCGAGCTCTTTACCGTCGATACAAGCATGTTTCCCTTTCAAGCATGTTTTCGTCCGTTCCTAAAAATACTTTTGACTTTTCAAAGTTGAGAGAGAGAGAGAGCGAGAGAGAGAGGAGAGAGAGAGAGAGAGAGAGAAGCGCATGAGAGAGAGAGAAAAGCATTCATGCATCATATGAACAGCCGTTCAACAATCTGCCTACATTTGCATACATTCAATGACTAACTTTCTCTGACGAAGAGCATAGAAAACGTACATTGCTAGTTTTCGCATAGGTATCATAGATCTATTACGCAGAATATCAACATAACGCTGTCCGATTCCGGCCAAATATTTGGATCTGATTTCATTATACAAAGGACAACAATGTACAAAATGATTTTCATCTTCAGTTATTTTACAGGCAGGACATAAAAAGTTAACATTTTCACAGAATGTTTTTCTAAAGGTCGATCCATTTATTGGTAAACACACCAGTTCTTAATTTAATGATCCCGTCCCGGAAACATCTTATATCTAGAAATTGGAAATAAGATTCACTTTTCAAATGATCTTTTAAAGAGCCTGTAGGTGCTGTATATATCCTTGTTCATAACAGATGCATTCCATTCTTGCATATAGTTATCTTTCAGTCGTTGTTGAACAAAGACACAAATGAAATTTCACACCCTATTCCTTGGTTTAACACGCATCCCCAAACCCCATTCTGCACAAAAATTTTCTTACTAAACTAGCCCAGCACGTTTTACCCTCTGTCATCTAAATTCTTAAGCATGATATACGACAGTTTTGGAAGTCTTGTAGTGTCCATCTTCAAGATCTTAAGCCAGTACTTAATACATCTCACAGAACTATAAACGAACAATGGGTATCGCCCGATCTCACCATAAACGAATTTATTGGTACTTTTAAAGGGACTTTCAAAAACCGCTTACATGCAAATGTTGTACTTTTTCAATATTATGCATTCTATTTAGGCCCCACATTTCAGCTGCATACATTAATATAGGTTGCACCTGAGAATCAAAAATTCTAAAGAAACAAGGTTTTGAAATATCATGAAGTCTGCTGATATGTTTCACGCATTCAATACAAGCTCTTCTGCCTTTTACTGCCAGGGCATCGACGCATTTCTGCAAGCTCATTTTCGTCGTAAAGACAAAACCCAAATAATTATATTCATTTACGACTTCCAAGGTATTACCGTCCAAAGTCCATTTATCGCTCTTGCCCAAAAATCCCCCTTTCCGAAAAACCCAAAATTTTTGTTTTATCTGTATTTATATTCAAAAAAAAGTTTTTTACAAGCATCATTTAAAATATCAATTTGATTCTGAAGACCTCTTGCAGTGATGGACAAAAGGACAATGTCATCTGCAAACAAAAGCAGGAATAGTTCATCAAGACCAGGTAAGAGTTGAACACCATGCATACCATATTCACCCACACGGCTGCCGCAATTTCGTTGATAAAAATTGAAAAAAGTTCAGGGCTAAGTATACAGCCTTGTCTCAAACCAACAGGACATTCGAAAAATTCTGTCAAATGATCATCAATCCTTACACACGAAACTACAGAGTATATATTGCCATAACAGCCTTCATAAATTTACCATGTATCCCATTTTTTAGTAGAATTTCAAACAAAGGTCCATGTTGCACCGAGTCAAATGCCTTTTTAAGATCTACAAAACACACATAGAGTTTGCCTCCTCTTTTTGAAAAGCACTTTTTCAATAATTGCGTTCAAAAGTAAAAATATGATCAAAAGTAGAATATCCCTTTCTAAATCCTGCCTGAGACTCTGTTAACGTTCTGTTTGTTTCAATCCACTTTACAAGTCTTTGATTTAAAATGATAGTATAACATTTGCTCATCAAGCTTAACAAGGAAACTCCTCTGTAATTGTCTGGCTGAGTTTTGTCACCTTTTTTAAAGATTGGCACAATGATAGCTTTTGTCCAATCTTCAGGGTATGAACCGTTATCAAATAAAGTATTGAATAATTTCGTCATAAAAGCAGCTGACAAATCGCTACATAATTTTAACATTTCTGGAACTATTCTGTCGATTCCACAGGCTTTCCCATTTTTCAATTTACGTACAGCCTCAAAAACTTCCCTTTCAGTAATAGGTAAATTCAGATCATCACAATTTGAATCAAGATTTTCAACGCTAAAATCGCATGTTTTAATATCTGGAACATTGAAGAGTTTCGCAAAATGATCAAACCACTGTTGGTCTGATATTTCTGAGCAAATACCAGTTCTTCTTTTACCTGAAACACATCTAATCTCTCTCCCAGAATGATTTGCTATCTTTACCAAGGGAAGCAAGCTGTCTTGCTTTTTCCCGTTTAAAACTACGTCTTTTTTGTTTAATCAAACGCCTTATAATCCTTCCGATCTTGAACGTATTGTCTTCGTTCGTCAGGCTGTTTTATTGTCTAAACACAGTTAAAGACTGTCTAGTTTTTTTTTTTCTGAGATTGTTTACATTGACTGTCATACCAATGCGGGAGTCTGACATTATCACCGACATAAATGCGCTTCATCATGCAATTGCTGGAAGAAACTAAGGCACCAGAAAACAATCTCACAGCTTGATTAATATCGCTGTCAATTAATGCGAAAGCTTGGGAACACACATGTTTTGAATTTCAGCTGTGTTTAAGACTCTCAAGAACCTGTTGCTCCAAGGTTGGATTCCATACTGTTTTTTCCATCCATTTAACTCCCGTCGTATTTTCATCACTCACAGTTTTTATACCATCACTTAAAGATTCAGTTACATACAATTCAATACAAACAGGAGAGTGCGTTGAGTCAATGGATGGCAGAACACGCAATGAGCTGACACACTGCTGCAGACATATATATCCTGGAAGTTATAAAATAATCGATAGTGCTACCACCCCCACTTGAAACAAAAGTGAATGAATCATCAAACGATAATGACTAAGACCATTGACAATAACGCACTCGAACGACATACATAGATTGAGTAAATCTTTTCCAAAATTGTTAACTTCTTTATCGTCAGAGCTCTCTTAAATATATAGTTTACTGGTCTGCAGTGCGCAATGTTTCCCCACACATTATTATGAGGGAGCTCATCATTTAACATTGCATTCTTACATCCAGTCCTCGCATTCAAATCACCACAAATCATAACATAAAAATCTTCAAATTTTTCATATAAATCCATTAAACATTGTTCGATGATCTCTATTCCAACACCTTGACGTGACTGTCTCCAGAACCTACTATCATAGGGTGAATATATGTACAAATCAGGAATACTG
>JADBJO010036484.1:0-10968 GCA_016801955.1 Conus betulinus | reverse complement strand
CTGAAGCGTGAAAGATTTCCTAGTTTTAGATTCTTGTTGTTGATGCTGCTGCTTCTATTGACGCTGTTTGTTGTTCTTTGTCTTGCAGCTGCATTTTGTTTGCTTCTTTCTTTCTTTTTTTTTCCGTTTGCGCTGTTTTTGTTGTTTCCACTGTTCTCTTTCTTATTGTTGTTGTTGTTGCTGTTGTTGTTGCTGTTGCCGTTACTCTCTTTCTGTTAATTTTGCTGCTGTTTTGTTGTTTCCGCTATTCTCTTTCCTGTTGTTGTTGCTGCTGTTGTTGTTATTGTTACTCTCTTTCTTGTTTATTTTTGCTGCTGTTTTGTTGTTTCTGCTTTTCTCTTTCTTTTTGTTGTTGCTGTTTTTTTTGTTGTTGTTATTGTTCCCGTTCCCGTTACTCTCTCTTTCTTGCTAATTTTTGCTGCTGTCGTTGTTGTTTGCTGTTCATGTGATTGTTGCTATATTGCTGCTGAAGTGTTTTTCCACCGTTATCCGGCTGTTTTGTTGTGTTGTTATTCGTTACTGCTGCTGCTGATATTCCTTTTGTTGTTATGTGTTATGGTCTTATTTTGCCACTCGTTCTCTTGGCTGTTTATAGCTGATGTTGTTTTCCCGCTATTGTTCTTTTGTTGTTGTAGTTGCTGTTGTTGCTGCTGTTTGTTGGTGCACATTTCATGCTGTGGTGTGTGTCGTGTGTGTGTGGGTGTGTGTGTGTGTGTGTTGTGTGTGTGTGTGTGTGTGTGTTGTGTGTGTGTGTTCATCGTGTTTGTGTGTGTGATGTATTGTGTGGGTGTGTGTGTGTGTGTGTGTGTGTGTGTGTGTGTGTGTGTGGGTGTGTGTGAGTGCGTGCGGTGCGTGCGTGCGTGCGTGCGTGCGTGTGCGTGGTGTGTGTGTGTTTGGGGTGTGTGTGTGTGTGTTGGTGTGGTGCGTGTGTGGTGTGTGTGTGGTTGTGTGGGTGTGAGTGTACTGTGACGTGTGTGTGTGTGTGTGTGGTGTGTGGTCTTGTGTGGTTCGTGTGTGTGTGGTGTGTGGTGTGGTGTGTTGTGTGTGTGTGTGTGTGTGTGTGTGTGTGTGTGTGTGTGTGTGGCGTGCGTGCGTCGCGTGCGTGTGTGTGTGTGTGTGTGTGTGTGTGTTGTGTGTGTGTGTGTGTGTGTGTGTGGTGCGTGCGTGCGTGCGTGGCATGTGTTTGTGTGTGTGTGTGTGTGTGTGTGTGTACGTGTGTGTGTGTGTGTGTGTGTGTGTGTGTGTGTGTGTGTGTGGTGTGTGTGTGTGTGTGTGTGTGTGTGTGTGCGCGTGTGTGCGTGCATGTGCGGTGTGTGTGCGTGCATGTGTGTGTGTGTGTGCATGTGTGTGTGTGTGTGTTGTGTGGTGTGTGGGTGTGTGGTGTGTGTGTGGGTGCGTGTGTGTGTATGTGCGTCCTTGTTGTGCAGAAGGAGTGTATCGTATATTTGTGTAAGTGTGCACGAGCTTTCGTGCAATGTGTTCATGGTTTGGGTGACTGAAGAGCGCCTGGGAGCTTATGCAAGGTGTGTCTGCATGTGCCTGTGTCTATGTTTTCCACCTGTTTTCCTGCGAGATTTGTAATACGTCTTTTTTCCCGAGTGCACGAGAGAAATGCCCACCTGTCTGTGCACCTCGTGACATAATACATAATAACTGAAAAAAAAAAATGATGAGCGTGTGTTGACATTAATACGTGCCTGTGTGGTGGAGTGAGCTCATTAATTTTAATTGGACGGTAATGAATGCCAATGACTCCCATCTACTACAGATCTTTCTTTTATTTCATTTTTAAACAGTACCTGACGCAACTGTGCTTCTGTTTGCTTTTTAATTAAGGTGTAACGACTTCAGAAACTTCCTAAGGTGCTACATGCGTAGACAGAGATCAACTCCGTCATTGCGGCACGGAAATTTACAGGGGTCGGTGAGAGGATTGGTATTTGTGTGATGGGAACTGTGTGGAATGTCAGTGGGGGGGGGTGAGGCTATGATAGAGGAGAATGGGACGGTCACAGGCATGACACGGGACCGGAAGGTTAACATGTCAGCGGAGACCAGTGAGAGTGGTGTGGTCGCTACGGTAACTATCACTTCACCACGGACTACATCAACACTATGACAGCGTTATAGACACGTTCATAAAAAGAGCACGTAAAAAGGAACCTTGCTTCTTTTGTCGTTCACCTCAAGTTTGGTGTTCTGGTTGGTGTATGGCGCCGCAGCCGAACAGGATTTCGCGAGATCAAAACCCTGGCATGTGCTAACGATCCGGCAGGTGAACTGTAGGTGCTTACCCCGTGCCTCTAATCCCGGCTCTCTCCTGTCTGCCTCTCGTGTTTCTGTCTCCCCCCTGTCCTTGCTCTGTCTTGCTCCTCCCCGTCTCTTGCCTTTTCCCTTTCGTGCTAAAGGTTCCTGAAAGGAGTCGTCTGAGTGCAAGGGCATGGGGGTTCAGCGACAATCCTGCGCGAGGTCTCCCTCTCTCCATCCCAGCATGCTTAATCTGCTCCCCCCGATCGCCGCGTCCTCCCACACCTTCCTGCCCGTCTCTCTTCGGCAGATCTCGCAGCAGATGAGTTGTTGACGCTGCCAACCACTGCCTGCCCCACTGTCTCGCACATGTCCGTACACGCCTCACCAGCACCGCACACATACAATCACAGAGTGTTCAGCACATAACGCACACTCGGATACAGCAAGACACCGCTGGCACCACAAGCACATAGGCGTTGAAATCTGCCCCACAATCTACATCGAGAAACACAACACACATTTTTTTTTCTTCTCTTCTTCTCTTTTCTTTTCTACTCCTTTCTCTCCTTCTTTATCAGGTGATGTGTTATTCTCTCCCAGGTATTCAACGTGAACACTCCCTCACCAATTCCTCAATCTGGATTTTGTCTGTGTTGTGGTTGTGTGTGGTTGTGGTGGTGGTCGGTGTTTTGTGTGTTGTTGCCTTTTTTTATATTGTCTTGCTGTTGTTGCCTTCAGATACGTGTTGGGGTTTTGTGCTGCGTGTTTTCTGTCTGTGTGCCAGAGAGGAGAGAGAGAGTGTAGGAGACGAGAGAGAGAGTTCAGAGCGCACTCTTGGCTTGGTGGCATGGGCCTGGCTGGGTATAGATTGTGTTGTCGTGGGGTTTTGGGTGTGTTGTGGTTGTGGTTGTGGTGGGTTTGGTGCATGGTGCTGGTGGGTGGGTTGGTGGTGTGTGTGTGTGTGTGTGCTGTGGGGTCTGTGTGTGGTGCTTTTGCATTGGTGCGTCGTCTCCTGTGTGGTCGGTGGTGGTGTGGTGGGTGTGGTGTGGTGGGGTCGTGTGGTGGTGGGGTGGTTTGCCTTCTAGTTCGTATGGGGGTGCGTCTGCTGCACCAGTCCTAAATGGTATGTGTGTGTGCGGTGGGTGTCGGGGGGGTGGTGGGGTGTGTCGTGCTGGCTGGGTGTGTGGTGGTCGGTGTTTCGCCGTTCTGAATCTTATCTTGGTGCTTTTCGTGAATCCTTGTTTGTGTTGTGTAGTTTGGGTGCTGTGGCGTCTGCGTAGCTGGGTTACCCAAATGTTCAAATGTCACGGCCCAGTCACTATAAACTGCGCATTTATGGCAGTCAGTGGGGGGGATCCTGATCCTTCCCGATCGGCTCGCTCCCCCCGTGGGGTTCTGTTGGGTTGTGGTCGGTATTCTCTGTGGCACTCACCCTCGCTGTCGTATTTCTCTTTCTCTCACTAACTTACCACACGTCTCCGTCAGATACACAAATAAACCATTACCCACATACAAGGCACTAGGAGGGAGGACGGATTGCCAGAAGGAAATGACGATCTGATGGGATGATTGATGGGACGCTAATTTGAGAGAGAGCTTCGTCCTTGTTTTCCGTCTGATCCAAGTCCACTCTATACCTTTTAGCGCAAGAGCTCCGCGACCTAGATCGTTTCTTTTAATTTTTCATCTTTATTTTTTGTGTGTGGGTTTCGTTTTCTGGCAATGCGTTTTCTATACTTTATTATACCCTTTCTGTGGTGAAGACTTTTTATCATTTGTGCACTTAGTTCACGAGTGAAAAAAAATCCATTACAGTACATTCCACTCTGCCGCAGTGACAGACAAGACTGACCCCCCCAGATTACTCCTTTGAATAGATGGTAACAACTTCTAGTGTTTGTCTGTTTTTACTTTATTGTGTCGTCCTCATTACCAGCTTACACAACACCTAACGGCCCCCCCACCCACCCCCCAATGTGTGGTGGATATACTCACCACACCATACAGAAGCGCTTCTCCATGTCCTCCATTCCGCACCCCATTCAGTCCCTTCCTGTAGTTAAAATCTAGCTATAAAAAGTAGCTGCCTCAGTCCTAGCGTCTTTCGTGTGGGACAGAAGGAACATGGTGGGGGGTGGTTTGTCGAGGCAAGTGGTGGGGACACTTGAGGAGACAGATTCATGAAAAGAGCGTTTGAGAATCAGAGATGATAAAGGTATGGTCCAACTGTGTCTACTAGACATTTTGCAGCTAGTTACGATCCAATCTTTGCTCATCTCTCTCCTCCGTGCCTGCTGTGTAGAGGTGATCGTTGGTGTGTGTGTGACCTGTGTGTGTGTGTGTTGGCTGGAGAGTTGGTGGTCCCTCGTGTGGTGATATGTGGGTGGCTGCTGAAGCATTTTTATTGCATTGTCAACTTTTATATGTGTGAATACAGATTGTGTTGTTGTTGTGTGGTGATTCGCCTGATGAATGTTTGCATGAGGTGAAGTACTAACACACCAGTTTTTGTTTTTTTTGGTATGTTTCGTTTGTGGATTTTTTGGTAGGGTGCTATAGTTTTTTCTGTATTATTATGTTTCGCAATGTGTGTCTGTTTTTTGTTGCTTCAAACAAAGCATTTCACATATGTTATGATGTATGATTCATTTTTGGTCTGATGTGCCGTGTGTCATTTTTACCAGCAGACGACGAAATCTAAACTCATAGTCTAGCAGTCTTCATACAAGCTCTGTAACTGGTCTTTTTGTCAATGAATGGAATGACCGCCCGTGTGTGTGCACGCGATGGTGATACATGTTAATGTCAACAACTTCCTAAGGTGCTACGAAAGACGGAGTAAATAAAAACATGAGGAAACTGGGGTTGGGGGTTGGGGTAATGGAAGGGAAGAGCAGGAAGGACAAAAAGGGGTGACAGAGGAGGGGAGGGTGAGAACCTGGGCGGGGTGAAGTATTCAATGAGTGTACAGCGAGAGTCACAGGCAAGTTCGCGAGCACCGAAAATGGTTAAGTTCTTCTTTGTCCGTTGCCGTAGTTAGTGTAGGGGCGTAACCAGGATTCGCACTGGTAATGTCGGATGGTGAACTTTAGTGCATTACCCGCTGAGGCAACTGAGTGCTTGTGAACGATGTGGAAACTGGCGTGTTTGTGTTATACCGGGCCCCTCTTATCTGTACACAGACTGGCTGTTGCTGGTCTCGATCTTCGCTGTGTCTTCATTACTGATTCGTTGGCAGGTTCTCTCTCTCTCTCTCTCTCTCTCTCTCTCTCTCTCTCTCTCTCTCTCACACACACACACACACACACACACACACACACACACACACATACACAAACACTCATATAAATGTACTCTCTGTCCCTCTCTCATCATTTTCTACCACACATTACTTTACGTCGTTTTTTTCAGCACCTTCATGCACACACACACACACACACACACACACACACACACACACACACACACACACACACACACGTTTGTGCCTTCTCCCGACCATAATTTTATCTGTTCTGGGCACACCATCTCCATCCCTACTTCCTCTTCAACCCCCACCACCCGCACCCTCCTTCCTCCTACCCCCTCTCCCCATGGGCGAAACTACTTTCTCCAAGTCCTCATGTTCACCCCTCCAACCCTTCCTTTTTTTTTTAACCTTTCTGTACAAAAGAGCTCTCTGTTCCATCTTCATGGGGGGTGGGGGGGGGGGGTGGAGGTGGATGGCTGAAGGGTGGTGGAGTGGGGAGGGAGGGAAAGAGGGGGGGGGGGAGAGGGTGAATCGCAAGAAGGGTGGTGGGGGTTAGATCTTTTAAACGAGTGTTGAGAACACAGATAAAAGAATCCTGACTTCATTGCAGTAATTACGGCGATGTAGACTTAGCGTGCGCACACATGCGTGTGCGTGTGTGTGGACGTGTGTGTGTGTGTGTGTGTGTGTGTGTGTGTGTGTGTGTGTGTGTGTGTGTGTGTGTGTGTGTGTGTGTGTACGTGTGTATATGTGTGTGTGTGTGTGTGCGTGTGTGTGTGTGTGTGTACGTGTGTGTGTGTGCGTGCGTGCGTGCATGTGTGTGTGTGGTGTGTGTGTGTGTGTGTGTGTGTGTGTGTGTGTGTGTGTGTGTGTATGTGTGTGTGTGTGTGTGTGTGTGTGTGTGTGTGTGTGTGTGTGTGTATGTGTGTGTGTGTGTGTGTATGTATGTGTGTGTGTGTGTGTGTGTGTGTGTGTGTGTGTGTGTGTGTGTGTGTGTGAGTGTGTGTGTGTGTGTGTGTGTGTGTGTGTGTGTGTGGTGTGTGTGTGTGTGTATGTGTGTGCTTGCTGTGCAGAAGGAGTGTATCTATATCTGTGTAAGTGTGCACGAGCTTTCGTGCAATGTGTTCATGGTTTGATGACTGAGAGCGCTGGAGCTCTTGCAGGGTGTGTCTGCATCTGCCTGTATCTATGTTTCCACCAGTCTTCCTGCAAGCTTTGTAATACGTCCTTTTCTCTACAAGTGGAATGCCCACCTCTATGTGCAAGTGACGTGTGGTTCATAATGACGTGTGGTTCATAATGACGTGTGATTCATAATGACGTGTGGTTCATAATGACGTGTGGTTCATAATGACGTGTGGTTCATAATGACGAGTGGTTCATAATGACGAGTGGTTCATAATGGACGTGTGGTTCATAATGACGTGTGGTTCATAATGTGGTTCATAATGACGTGTGATTCATAATGACGTGTGGTTCATAATGGCGTGTGGTTCATAATGACGTGTGATTCATAATGTGGTTCATAATGACGTGTGGTTCATAAGGACTTGTGGTTTATAATGACGTGTGGTTCATAATGACGTGTGGTGAAGAAAACAACTGGGCGTGTGCTGGCATTGATACGTGCATGGAGACGGTTCTAACTCATTAATTTTTTAATTGGACGATAATGACTGCCGATGACTGTTATCTACTTCAAATCCTTTTTTTTAAAATTTTCTTTCTGAACATTACCTGATGCAACCGTGGTGTCTGATGCTTTTTATTGAAGTTTTAATCTACACAATTTCCTAAGGTGCTTGGTAGTCAGAGAAAATGATCTCGGGAAATCGGGGTTGTGTGTGTGTGTGTGTGTGTGTGTGTGTGTGTGTGTGTGTGTGTGTGTGTGTGTGTGTGTGTGTGTGTGTGTGTGTGTGTGTGTGTTGTCAGTACAACTTTGAGTTAATCTGACAATAAATTGGTTTCAGTGTGTGTGTGTGTGTGTGTGTGTGTGTGTGTGTGTGTGTGTGTGTGTGTGGTGGGGCGGGGGGGGGGTCGTGGTGTGGAACGGGTGAGAAGGAAGGAGGGAGGAAAGACAGGAAGGGAGGGAGAGACAGGGCGGGGGGGATACGTATTCAATGGGACTACACCAACACTACCAGAACGTCACAGACACGTTCGTGAGCACTGAAAAAAGTCCATTTCTTCTTTGTCATTGTCGTTGTTATTGCTGGGGCGTGGCCAGGATTCAAACTGGCAATGCCTGGTTGGTGAACCCAGTGCACTATCCACTGAAGTAACCCGTGTGGAAGCTAGCGTGTGTGTGTGTGTGTGTGTGTGTGTGTGTGTGTGTGTGTGTGTGTGTGTGTGTGTGTGTGTGTGTATGTATGTATGTGTGTGTGTGTGTGTGTGTGTGTGTGTGTGTGTGTGTGTGTGTGTGTGTGTGTGTGTGTGTTTTAATTGACATCTTATTTCATTTCCTGTGGTTTTGCATTGTACAAATTTGCTTCACGAGAGACGGGTTGAGGACTGTCTCTTACAGTGTGACTGGTTCGTTACCATGCGCTCCTCTCATGCTGTTTGTGCGGCGTTTTGACGACGTTATGTTCAAATACTCTTTGCTCTTTTATGCTCCCACAATGCATCTGATTGTTCTATTTTGAATGACTCTTCTCGTTGAGGGACCTGTGGTCAAACTGTCAATATTCTGCTGTGCAGGTGACAGTTCTGAGTTCGAGCCTCTCGTGCGGTCGTGATATTTACCGTTCCAAAACCGAGTCATCGACTCAATACTAAATGGGTACTTGATTCAGTTCGGGGAAGATTCAAGGCAGTTGAAGGAGAGATGGGTTCTGTCTCGCACCATGCCGCACTCTCAATCCAGTGAATCTCAAAAAGTAAACTGTTACACCCCTCCTGCTGCCATAAGACCATGCCTTTAACTTTGAAACTTTTAAATTGACATGAATCAGATCTTTCGCAGATTGAATTCCCTTTTATCTTCCACCTCTGGAAACATAGCATTCTACGTATGTTTTTTGGTAATTAAATTGTCATGGCATAGCACTTGGTCACAGAAATGACTTGTCGGTTTAATATTTACCATGGTGGTCCCTTTCGTGATATCCTGATATGCAGTAACAAATGTGTTTCCAGAATTCCATTTCTATCAGTTAATCAGTCAAATAACTGCACGATCAGGAAGTCAGCCAGACAGTCCGGCAGTTAATCAGTCAGGCAGCTAGCTAGCAAAGCCAGTCAGCTTCTCTATATGTATAGACACACTCCTTGCTTTGCATATTTGGACGGTCACTCTTTTTTTTCTCTGTTTTCTTTCCCCCTTTTTTTTTTTTTCTGTACTTTTTTCTCCCTCCCTGAAGATGTCTAGATGTCTTGTAGTTGTCAGTTGGGTTAGTTCGTCGGTTCATTTTTTTTTTTTTTTTTTTTTTTTTTTTGGTCGTTTAATTCATTGATTGCTTCGCGCGTCTGTCTGTCCCGCCTGCTCGTGTGTACATTGTTGGTTTGCCAGCAGACGAATCCAGGCGACAGAGATGTGACTGTGAAGGGACTGAAAATTGAGGCTGATTCAATTCAAAGCGGCTTCATCTCGGTTGGAATTCCCACTGGAGTTGCGAGGGGGGGGGGGGGGGGGGGGGGGGGGGGGGGGGATGGGGAAGCGAAGGTAACTTCTAAACTTAGTTTTTCTCAAGAAGTTATTTACCGACCGGGAAGGAAGTGCCCGTCCGTCTGTCTGTCTGTCTGTGCGTGCGTGCGTGCGTGTGTGTGTGTGTGTGTGTGTGTGTGTGTGTGTGTGTGTGTGTGTGTGTGTGTGTGTGTGTGTGTGTGTGTGTGTGTGTGTGTGTGTGTCTGTGTCTATGTCTTGGTCTCTGTCTTGGTCTGTCTGTCTGTCTGTGTTTCACACACACACACACACACACACACACACACACACACACACACACACACACACACATACACACACACACACACACACACACACACACACACACACACACACACACACACACACACACACACACACACACACACTCACTCACTCACACACACATACACGCACACACACACGCACACACACGCACACACACACCGCACACACAGACACACACACACACACACACACACACACACACACACACACACACACACACACACACACACACACACACACACACACACACACGCACACACACACATACACACACACACACACACACACACACACACACACACACACACACACGCACACACACACACACAGTGCGAGTGCTACAACAGCTGTCTTTGCCGCCGCCGCTGCCGCCGCTGCTGTTTCTGCTGGTGCTGGTGCTGGTGGTGGGTGCTGGTGCTGCTGCTGCTACCTTTAGCATGATGCTATTGCTGCTGCCGTGTCCATTACTACGGTAATCTTGTTGATCCCGCTTTTCGCTACTTACTCACTATTACCATAATTACTTCTACAACGTGTGACACTGCTATTTCTTCTGTCGATGTTTATTGTTACTCAATTGCTAATGACTTAGCCACTGTTGATGCTGCTGTTGCTGCTCCAGCTACTATGATCACCGCTGCTACTGCTGCTGCTGCTGCTACTACTACTATAAATACTGCTATGATCACCGCTGCTACTGTTGCTGCTACTACTACTATAAATACTGCTATGATCACCGCTGCTACTGCTGCTGCAACTACTACTATTAATACTGCTATGATCACCGCTGCTACTGCTGCTACTTCAGTTTCTGCTGCTGTTACTGCTACTGCAGCGGCTTATACTGCTACTACTACGTCTACAACTACCATTTCTGCCACCGCCACTACTGCTGCTGCTGCTGCTGCTTCTGTTGGCATTGATAGTGTTGTTGCGGCAGTTGTTTGGTAATAGTCATAAGGAGCCAAATGCCACCCATAGCTCTGTTAAGAATGATGAGTTTCTGGCGCCACAGACTAGGAACAAGGAATGCAGCAGTGTTAGAAATGTTGTCAATGTTGCAGTGTGTTAGCTCATGCAGCATTGGTGGGTTGGAGAATGTTGTCAATAGCAGTGTTAGCTCATGCAGCATTGGTGGGTTGGAGAAATGTTGTCAAACAGCAGTGTTAACTCATGCAGCATTGGTGGGTGGAGAATGTTGTCAATAGCAGTGTTAGCTCATGCAGCATTGGTGGGTTGGAGAATGTTGTCAATAGCAGTGTTAGCTCATGCAGCATTGGTGGGTGGAGAATGTTGTCAATAGCAGTGTTAACTCATGCAGCATTGGTGGGTTGGAGAATGTTGTCAATAGCAGTGTTAAACTCATGCAGCATTGGTGGGTTGGAGAATGTTGTCAATAGCAGTGTTAACTCATGTCAACAGCAGTGTTAACTCATGCAGCATTGGTGGGGTTGGGGTTGTGGTGTGAAGGAGAGTACAAGAGCCACATTCTCCGTAGCTCTGTGACTATCAGATTCACAGCGTACATCGACGAACG
>JADBJO010036483.1:0-10973 GCA_016801955.1 Conus betulinus | reverse complement strand
AATAAGAAAAAAAAAATTAAAATAAAATAATAAGGCTATAATTATATGTCGACCCAAATAATTGTTTGCATTCCAGAGAGACAACCGTAATCATTAAACAAACATTCGCCATATAAATGTTTCCATGAAATTCTAGTAACGTGGTCTTATTCTTATTCTCGTCTTCTTCTTCTTCTCTCTCTTCTTCTTCTTCTTCTTCTCTCCCTCCACATTTCCTTTTCTTTTTTTTCTTGCTTTTCGTTCCCTTTTTCTCTCTTCTCTTTGCTTTCTTTCTTTCTTATTTGATCCTTTGCTGCAACTCCAAGATACACATTAGTAGGATTTGTAACTGTTTAAGTCCGAACCGTGTGTGATTACTTTGTAATTCCACCCTCAAGTACATACATTCCGTCTTTCAGAGATGTCTTAGCGCGACATCAGTGTGCACGTTCTACTTTTTTTTTCTTCTTTATTTTTTGTTTCTGTGCTGTTTTATGGCTTGCGTGCCACGCATTCTATTAGCAAATGACCAATGGTCTTCTTCTTCTTCTTCTTCTTCTTCTTCTCTTATTCTTCTTCTTCTTCTTCTTCTTCTTCGTCATTGTTTCCACTAAACGTTTAAAAACTTTTCTCTCTTTCTTTCTTTTCGTTTTTTTTTTTAAATTTCTCTTAATTTTGTTTGCTTTTGGTTTTCTTGTCCGCTATTTTCCCCCGTTTCATTTAATAGTTGGTTAAAGAACTTTTATGAGTCTAATATTTCACCCCATCAAATTTTCAGTCAATCTGCCCATAAAAAAAAATCAGTTTGGTCATTCAATCAGTCAATCACTCTTCTCCTTCTTCTTCTTCTTCTTCTTCTGATGATGATGGTGATGATGATGATGACAACGACGACGACGACGACGACGACTACTACTACTACTACTACTACTACTACTACTACTACTACTACTATCAGCAGCAGCAGCAGCAGCTAGCAGCAGCAGCAGTAGTAGTAGTAGTAGTGTCGTTGTTGTTGTTTGTTGTTGTTGTTGTCATTATTAGTTATTGTTGTTCACGTTTTTGCTGTTAAGATTATTGTTATTGTTGTTGTTGTGTCGTCGTAGATGTCGTCGTCTTTGTCGTCGTTTATCATCATCATAATCATCATCATCATCATCACCATCACTTTGTATGAGTTTCTTTCTTTCTTTCTTTCTTCTTTCTTCTTTTTGACCTGTGCCCCTTCAGGTGAATTCCCCCCATGCTGCACATTCTGCCCCCCCCCCCCCCCAATCCCCCCCCCCTCCTCCCTGTCTACACCTACATCTCAGGTCGCCCCCTCCACAGCCCTGGTACCGGCTATTCATAGGGAGCAATCCATGTCGAGCCGACATGAGGCAGGCCACCAGAGGAGATCCTGCACCAGGTCACATCACTTGGGCGACGTTCAGCGATGATCGCGCTTCTCTAACATATCATAATATGATATAGGAAACCCCCAGCTAGCCCCATTCTGAAGACAACAACTGCTGGGTGACGGAGCAGTCTGAGTGAAGATCCTCCACGGGAAAGCTCCATCACATCTGTCCATCGACTGTCCTCGTGAGCTCGCCGGAACAGCTGACCTCGGCACCAAGGGCACAGACGTGGACAGGAAGTCCAAGCAGAGAGGTCACAATCATGAGAGAAGAGCACGAAGGACCACCGATTTCGATCCTGTTGATGCTAAAAGATGAGGATGAGGTTGATGGAGATGGTGCCGAGGAGCTCCGTTCTGCCCAGACACGGCATCAATCGGAGCTACGTTCTAGGGTTACTTTTTTTTATGATATATCCTGGCGTCCACCAGGCCGAGAGACACATACACCTGCAGTGTTGGTCAGAACATTTGAGAAATACTCCCCAAGAAGCATCCACCAAGGCGATGAAGCTCGGCTGCCTGGTCCCAGTCTACCCAGCTGAGTCCATCGGACACTAAAGGCTAGGTAGAAGACGGTCGGGGTGCAGCAGGATCCCACGTTGGGAATCGAACTCACGACTCCCTGCCGAGAATGCGTGACGCCATCCACTATGCTAACTCAGCTGGTAGTAGTAGTAGTAGTAGTAGTAGTAGTAGTAGTAGTAGTAGTAGTAGTAGTAGTAGTAGTAGTGATGTTGTTATTGTGTTGCTGCTATTGTTTTTGTTGCTGTTGTTCTTGTGTTGCTTGTTGTTCTGTTGTTGCTGTTGCTGCTGTTATACATTATTATCATCATCATTATCCTCCTCCTTCTCCTCCTCCTCCTCCTGCTCATTATGTTCACTTTAATGAGTACATTGATACTATCAGATTTAGTAATATCACTGGTGTTATCATCATCATCATCATCATCATCATCATCATCATCATCATCATCATCATGTGAATGCATATGTTCATATATGCGACATCCCCCCCCCCCCACCCCCCCCCTCGTCTTTACCTCAAGTCAACTGAAATACGTTGTAAGTTTTTGCAGTCTATACAGAGGTCGACTCCGGATAGTACACTTCCTTGAAGTTGCGTGTGGCGTTTGCAGAGAGAGAGAGAGAGAGAGGAGAGAGAGAGAGAGAGAGAGAGAGAGGGAGAGAGAGAGGAGAGAGAGGAGAGAGAGAGAGAGAGAGAGAGAGAGAGGAGGAGAGAGAGAGAGAGAGAGAGAGAGAGAGAGTTTCGGAAAGTGAAAGGCTTGATTTTTGGCATATTGATTATGCTTCTTCATTGATGATTTGCTCGATCATGCATTCATTCATTCATTCATTCATTCATTCGTTCGTTCATTCATTCATTCATTCATTCATTCATTCATTCATTCATTCATTCATTCATTCGACTTGTTTCTTCGTCTATCCTTCTGAAGAATCACCGAGCCATCTATCAGTTCAGCCATTCATTTTCTCCTTCGTGTTTCTTTCTTTTCCTTCCATGTTTCTTTCTGTCATTCCTTCCCTCATCAGGGGGACATTTACCAGATACCTTCGGAGCAATTCTGTGCTGCAGGTAAACCCTAGCCTATCAAGCTATGAAACAGGGTACAAAAACACGCGCTTTTTTTGTGGGAGAACCTATCACAAGAAAGAACAAAAACAAAGAACTAAAACAATGTATGTTCGTGGGGAAGAAAGCACGAACTTACAAAAAAGGGAGTAAGAGGGGAAAAAAAAAAACAGTGATAGATTAAGACATTGAGAAGAACGAAAGAAAAGAAAGAAAACAAACAAACACAAAGCACAAGCAAAGCACAAGAAAAACAGAGCAAAGATGGTAAAAAAAAACACCTCAAAAGAAGTTGACATAACAAAGGAAAAAAGACCCAGCAGGAACATAAAAATCGGTCAATATAGAAGGATGGTGTGTGTGTGGGGGGGGGGGGGGCAGGGGTGGGGGGGGGAATAGAGGTGGGGATGGGGTTCGGGGGGAGAGGAACAACAAAACAAGCATAGAAAAATGAAATGAACTGGAGTGGGAAGACAGAAACAATGAGTAGGCGGAGGGGGAGGGGGCTACAGCGGTGGTAGTGATGGGCGGCGTGGGGGTACTTGAAAAAATAATCCAGCCTGGAAAATATATCAGCAAAAAAAACAAAAACAAACAAACAAAAAACAAAGAAACAATGAGAAGCAAAAAACAAAACAAAACAACAGAAACCAACAACAGAAAATGAAATAAACGACAACAACAACAACAAAAAAAAAGCAAAACAAAAAAACAAACAAGAAACAAAAACAAATCAAAAAAAAACAGATATGCTGTGAAGAGAATATCACAATGTTGAACAGTCCCATTAGTAAGGTTCCCCTCAGTTCAGTGTGATGGTTCATTAACACATATCTTAGGCATCAGGTCTTTTGCCCGATTCCTTTCCTTTACCTTGCCATTCTCTGCTCTTCCTGTTGTTTGTTTTCCGCCAAGAACAATTGCCCTTGTTTGCCTACACGTTTCAACAGCGTTGACGGAACAAAAACCACTTTTTTTCTCTTTCCAAATCATCATGACAATTAGCACGCTTTGTACCACTCGGATGTGCGAGGTCGGAGAAAAATTCACATGCCAAGGTCCTCCTGGTGATTATGTTCATTCTGTTTGGTTTTTAACACTTAGTAAGAAAATAAAGAAAGGTGGAAATGCGAAGAAATAATAAGAGAAAAAAAGTGTTTAAAAAAGGAGACCGGATGTAAAAGAAAAAGAGCGATAAGAGACTTTAATGTAATAGGAGGAAGGAAAGAAGGAAAGAGACTTTAATGTAATAGAAAAGAAAGAAAAGAGAGACTTTAATGTAATAGAAAAGGAAGAAAGAGACTTTAATGTAATAGAAAAGAACGAAAAGAGACTTTAATGTAATAGAACAGGAAGGAAAGAGATTTTAATGTAATAGAAAAGGAAGAAAAGAGACTTTACTGTAATAGAAAAGGAAGAAAAAAGAGATTTTAATGTAATAGAAAAAGGAAGGAAGGAGACCAAATGTAAAAGGAAAAGAAAGAAAAGTTACACACGTAAAGAAAAGAGACATAGGGCCTACATGAGAATAAAACAAATGAAGAACAACAACGAAGTTTGACACAGAGAGAGAGAGAGAGAGGAGAGAGAGAGAGAGCGAGAGATGGAGACGGAGGAGAGAGAGAGAGAGAGAGAGAGAGAGGAGAGAGAGGAGAGACGAGCAGGCAGACAGACAAAACAGAACAGACAAACAGACAGAGACAGAGACAACGACAAATTATGTATTCCTCTGGACATAACTCACACTCGGTTTTTGTGTTTTTGTTTTTGTTGTGTTTTGTTTGTTTGTTGTGTGTTTTCTCTCCTCAAATACACAATCCAGGAGTCTTCAATTTCAAATCAGACAGGACTTTCTGAAAAGCTTCTTTAAGTGCTCAAAAAGAAAAAAAAAGAAAGAAAAAAAATTATATATATATATATATATATATATATATATATATAGATATATATATATATTATATATATATATATATATATTTGTTAAAAATAGGATGGTATAAAAGGAAGTTTTAAAATCAACAGATCTGGTTCGAGCGCTGGCTCTCCTCAGGATGGTTTTGGGTCGCCTACTGCCGGTGTTATATGGCCTAATGTCACTGTTTGCACGTGCGGATTGGCTGCACGTGTTGTTCGGTTTTCAGGTTGTTTACAGTTAAGGGTGCGTTTGCTGACAACGATTTCCATTTGTGCCTGCAGTTGTTACTATTTTACTTTAGTATTTAGGGTTTGCTAAGTATGGTTTGCATAACTATTTGTCTGTTGAACATTTTCTGTTTTTTGAAAATATTGGTGTGCCTTTTTTATGATTTTCCAGGATATGTTATAGTTTATTTTTTATCTTTCAAGTCTCCAAATATATTTGCTCAGTTCTGTTTGGTTTTTTGTATTTTTTCTTATTATTCAGATCAGGTTAGTAAATTGCGTCTCTCGTGTCATCTGTCTGGCTGTCTGTATATATGTATAGTCTTTTTATCATCTATATATGTTAGTATACTATATAGAATATATATATCGTCTGCTATTACTATAGATATAGATCTATACAATAGATACATATCTATATATATATTATATATATATATAGTATATATATATATATATATATATATGTTGTGTGTGGTGTGTGTGTTGTGTGTGTGTGTGTGTGTTGTGTGTGTGTGTGTGTGTGTGTATGTGTGTGTGTCTTTCGGATTTGATTTGTCGCTTTCACCCTGCCTGGTTGGAGTAGCACAAGATGGACACTCCTCACGTTCTGTTCCTCTCCAGTTCCCTGCCATCCCAACTACCTCCCCGCCCTTCATTTTCGCCATTTCGTGTACACATACCGCCTTCATTTCATCTCACGCTACTTTTGAATGAAGGTTGTGCTTGGTGGGTGAGATCCCCCTTGCTGCCCTGAGCGTGGACTGTCAGGTGTACAGGTTTCTTTTAAAACGTTGTTTCGTCCATCTGCAGTTAAAATGCAAGAAGCTCAGTCTGTTTCCTGATCTTTTTTTGTTGACAAACAATAAAAGATGTTTCGCGGCAAGTAGAGTTTTTGTAACAGCGCTGAATGCCGTTGCTTGTAGCTTACTAATCCCACTGCCCGATACTTCTTCTTCTTCTTCTTCTGTCTTCTTCTTCCAACAGCTGTACTCTTTTCTGATATCTGCATTGAAAAGCCATTGTAAAAAACGGTTTACAACCATTGAGTGTACTCGACCTGTTGTAAAAAGGTTAGCGTTTTTTAAGCGTTTCATTATATTATATTATTATGGTTTATTATTATATTGTTTTTGTTGTTGTATTATTATTATTATTATGATTTATTATTATTACTTATCATCATTACTATTATCATTATAATTGTTGTCATATTACCTGCTAATGGCACTTTGTCATGTGTTTATATGCACTCCAGCCACCCCCATAAAGGGAGCAGGGGCCTATCAGAATAAAACATCTGAATTTAAAATATATCTCTGTCTCAGTTACGTATTCAGCCGTGCGAGATAAAGTCAAATCTTTGTGGTGGAAGTTGCTTGCACGATCTAATTTGATTGTGGCTAGCCTCTCAATTATCGTTGTCAATCCCGACATGGCCCATAAACTGATAGGGTAGATTACCTCTGTGTTGCAGGTGCATGTTGTGGGTATGTGTGTGTGTGTGTGTGTGTGTTGGTGTGTGTGTGGTGTGTGTGTGTGTCTGTGTGTGTGTGTGTGGTGTTTCGTGCGCGCGCTGCGGCCCGCGAGTGTGTGTGAGGCTGTGTGCGTAACTGTGTAAGCGATTGTGCGCTCTATGTGTGCGTGCTTGGTGTGCGCAAATGTGCACGTTTGTCTATACGCCGCTGTTGCATGTGCGCTTGTGTGTGTGCGTGTGTGGTGTGTGTGTGTGTGTGTGTGTGTGTGTGTGTGTGTGTGTGAGAGAGAGATGAGAGAGAGAGAGAGACGAGAGACAGAGACAGACAGACAGATACAGACTCAGACAGGACAGACAGACAGTGACAGAGAGAACTGAGAAGACAGAGGACATAGTGATAATATAACACTTTCCCTTCCGATAAATAAAAAAAAAAAAAAACCGCAGATGTTTTCCATTTAAAAACTGACCGGTCTTATGAAAAGCTAATTGGTCTATAAAAAAAAACACTATAGAAAAGAAAAGCTGGGTAATAAGAAACGAAAAAAAAAAAAAAAAAAAAACAAAAAAAAATCACAAGAACCAAAGGAAAAAAAAAAAAAAGAAAAGAAACTGGATTGAAATCTTTGATCCCTCGTTTTTTGACCCATATATCCCTCGGCGCACAATACTTTCATGTTCTTTCAACCACCCCACCCCCTTCCTCAGTCCTTCCCCCCCCCCCCCCCACACCCCCCCCACACACACCACACACACACCACAAAACATTACTCACTGCCACTTCGTTCTCTCTTCTCTCTCACACACACACCCAGACACTTCTCTTCCTCCTCACCCCAATACGTCAATGAAGTGTGTGACTGTCTGTTGAAAGGCCACAGATACTCATTGTCACTGCGTGGCATTAAAACGTCCTTAAGACCAGAATAGTCAATGAAAGGGTCCCTCCCACTACCCAGAGCGTAGACGGCCCTCTGTTGACAGATTTCCTCCGAATGTGTCTTCCTCCACTGCCGTTTAAATCTCACAGCTCCAATTTCCTCCTGCCTGGTTATTGTGAAAATGATGTTAGTTTGCTCTGCTGCTGCTGTTTGCTTCTAATGGAGGAATCGATGTTGCTGCTGTAGCTGCTAATTCTATTGCTCCCCTCCTCATCCTCCCATCCTCCTCCTCCTCCTCCTCTCCCCCCTCCTCCTCCTCTCCTCTTTCTTCTGCTGATGTGCTGTTTCTGCTTATTCTTAGTCGCCTTTAAACTCCCACTTTCACTTTTTTCTTTGCATTCATGAATCAATCAGCATCATCATCATCTTCTCATCATCATGCATCATCCTTCATCATTGTCTTCTTTCTTATTCTTCTCTTATTCTTCTCTCTTCTTCTTCTTCTTCTTCTCCCTTAATCTACAAAATCACATATCTAGGTTAATGCTTAAGTTTGTAGTGTTGTGTAGTGCTGCAGTGATTCACTTTCACCGCGCGTGTTATTGGAATAGTAAATCAAAGAGTTCTCTAGGCTACCTGTGGCAATGGGCCCACCTTGTGAATTTTGATTTCGTCAGAATTTGTCTGCTGCCACATGCTGTATACATCCCCAAACAATCGTAAGTGTTACATCCTGCCCCTTTTTCATAAAAAAAAAAAATATTCGTTGCTGCTGTTGCACTAACAGACGACAACGAGCTTTTCCATCTTTCGTTCCCTGCTGGTCGAGTTTTATGTTAGGCAAATGGTCGATATTAGTTCTTTCTTTCTGCTTCTTTGCCTGTTCTCTATTCTCTTCCTTCTCGTCTCATTAAAAAATATATTATTATTGTTTGCATTAAATTCTTTAATTATACCGCGTATTTATGTCCTCCTTCCTCTTCCTTTTACAGCATACCACCTCTTCACTCTCCTCGTCCTCCTCTCCTCCTCCTCCCTCCTCTCCTTCATCCCCCCTCCTCTTCTTCTTCTTCTTCTTCTTCTCCTTCTTCTTCTTCTTCGTCTTCTTCTCGTCTTCTTTCTTCTTCTTCGGTTACTGTTCTCAACTTCTCTATTGTCGTCAATAATTATCGTCATCTCCTCGTCGTCTTCTTTTTTTCAATGACACACCTACCCCCCCCCCCCCCCCAAAACCCCAACCCCCAACCCCCACCTCATCTCAATATCATCACAGCATATTATATTAATAAAGCAGTGGCCGCAAAAGGTCAAAAGCGAAAAAGGCACCACAACAGAAGAAAAAAAAAATCATACTGTCCCTCGTTTCCTTCCACTGTGTTCTGGAACTTCTTCCATTTTTCCTGCTTTTAGCTTCTTTCCTGATTTATGTCCAACCTCCACTCGTCTGTTGGTGCCCATGCTTGACTTTTGTCACGATCGTTTAATCGCTCCTCCCCCACCCCCCCTCTCCCCCCCCCCCCCCACACACACACCACATCCCACCCGCTCGTCGCGCATCATCCCCAAACTCCATCAACTGTCCCATCTATTCCTCCGTTTCTCTTTACACACCTCGCCATTTATCCCGTCTTCACTTCTGTGACGAAGTTTGCGCTTGTGTGGTGAGAGCTGAAGAGAGCCGCTCCTGTCACTGCGTGTATTGAAACTGTCTATGACAGACATGGTAAACGAGGGGTCCACTGCACATCCTGGCGCCGTGGATGTCTGTGGCGATAGATGTTCTTCAGCATTCGTCTTAATTCCTCGTCAATGTAACCCTTAGAGCTCAGCTCATATTATTGCCGTTTTTTGGGAAAAAAAAAAAGTCGTTTGATTTACCACTGTTAAGTTTGTAATTTCTGAGAGCGGACGAGAGCTGACTGCAAGGCTTCAGCTGCTAATGCTTCGTCTTTTCTAAGATATTGTTTTGTTCTTTGTTCTGGTTCTTCTCTTTGTTGTTATTGTTATTGTTATTGTTATGTATTCTTCTTGTTCGTTCTTGTTCGTCTTGCTATTGTGAGTCTTGTTTTGGTATTCTTCTTAGTCTTCTTCTTCTTCTATTCTTATTAGTATTATAACTGTTACCGTTTACTCCCATTCATTTATTCGTCTTTACTGTTTTGTTGTCGTCGTCTAATCTTCATGTCATTATAGTCTTCTTTCTTCTTTTTGGTCATCTTCCCCCCATCTCAATTTCATCATCATTTTCAATATTAAAATGCATGGCCCACAAAAGCCCCAACAGGTGAAGACACGCGATAACAAGAAACCATACTTACGGTCCGCAAGTGTCTTACTGTCGCAAAGGGGCCCCGTCTCTCTCTCTCTCTCTCTCTCAGATCCTCTCTCTCTCTCTCCATCTCTCTCTTCTAAATGACTGAAAGTGTACACATGACTCGCTCATCCATGATTTACTTGTAAAATCGTATGGAATTGATTGAAATTATTGTTAAAGAGTTTTCCATTCATGTATACAACCGCTTTAAAATGACAAACAGTTTAGTGAACCGTGCTAGCATTCATGTTGCACTGTAGAACAGCACACAAACCACCACCCCTACTCAGGTCTGTGAGGTCGAATGTACCAATACCTACTAAATAATAATATAACAATACTGTTAATATTATAATGATAACAATAACAACAATAATAATAATAAGGATAATAACAGTTTAAAAATAAATGATGAGATGATGATGCTGAGATGATGCCCATGATGATGATGATGATACTATGTATTATCATTCCTATATCATTAGCTTGCTAATTCAATTTGTCATGATTTATGTACAACTCTCCTTCCCCCAACCCCATCCATGACTCTGAGAACCAAGATTCCCTATGAATAAACGTCTGAATCTGAATATTCCTCTTTCATATATCCTTCTAGACATAGTGGGAATAAAATCAGTCTTAAATACTTGACAGTTTACACAACCTCTTTGAAGGTTGAATGGATCCAACATTACATGTCAACAGCTAATCACCCCCCACGCACTGAGAAGATAGGATTACTACTGTCCGCGCGTGCATGTACGGTAGTGCTGTGGGTGGTGTGTGGTGTGTGTGTGTGTGTCGTGGGTTGTGTGTGTGTGTGTGTGTGTGAGAGAGAGAGAGAGACCGAGAGAGACGA
Organism: Conus betulinus; assembly: GCA_016801955.1. Lineage (NCBI taxonomy): Eukaryota > Metazoa > Mollusca > Gastropoda > Neogastropoda > Conidae > Conus > Conus betulinus. The sequence goes on along the minus strand of JADBJO010036483.1, from coordinate 328 downwards.
GAGGAGAGAGAGCTGAGAGAGAGAGAGCAAGCGTGTGCGCACGTGTGCGCGTGGTGCGTGTTGCTTGCCCACGACCTGCCAGTGGCCTGTGCGCGCGCATGTGTGTGTGTGCTGTGTGTGTGTTGTGTGTGGTGTGTGTTGTGTGTGTTTGTGTGTGATGGTGTGCTGGCATGTATGCACCGCGCGCGCCGACGCGTTTGTGGTGTGGGTGTGGTGTGAGAGAGAGTACTAGGAGAGAGCGCGAAGAGAGAGCTGAGAGAGGCGACGAGAGAGAGAGAGAGAGAGGAGCAAAAGTAAAATGCAGGGCAAATGCAGCAAGGTCGAAAAA
>JADBJO010036482.1:0-10977 GCA_016801955.1 Conus betulinus | reverse complement strand
TACATTGGCTTACAAAAATAATAATACAGAATACTGTTCATGTTTGGTGTCTTAACTATCTCTCTTGCTCTATTCCTTTCATCAATCGTTCCAGACTGTATTTCAGCTCTGCTCTATGTCACTGAATTACCGTTTTCCCAGCTTGCATCCCCCCCCCCCCCCTCTACCCCGTCACTGCTGCATGCAGCCTGTAGCACATTCAAACACACAACACCAAGCTCCCACAGTTTGTTCAAGAGAATTCGCCTGGAGAAACGGTTGTGCAAAACTGGCCAAGTACTTGGTAAATGTCAACGTTAAAAACTGAACTCTTGATTTCTGTTGGAGGGGGACGTTATCACACAGAATGTACATTCATTTCTGTTGGAGGGGACGTTATCACACAAAATGTACATTCATTTTGGTCAGAGGGGACGTTATCACACAAAATGTACATTCATTTCTGTTGGAGGGGACGATACACACAAAATGTACATTCAATTTCTGTTGTCTTTCCGGAAAGCTGGCTTCCACTTTGTTTCACTAAAGATTGGTGGTGATGATATAAGCACCTTGATTTCAAAAATACCTAGATGAATGATTTCGATGCGGAGTCAGCGGTAGATGAGCTTTCACCTTATGTATTGTACTAAAGGGCCTGTAAAAAGAAAAATCAATTCTGCCTTATTGACATGAACATTGCATTTAAGCACTCTGCACGAAACCAGTCCATCCCTATAAATTTGAAGAACATCCTCATGTGCATCAGTCTTGATTCAGGCGGCCTTTACCAAGTCTGTACCTACTTCTATTAACTATGGCATCCGCCTGTCTTGAGAGACAATGGTGTTGCGCCATGGATCAGTCAGTGAAGTTGCCAGCGCCTGCTGTGGCTGAAGAGACCAATCCTTGGAGTGGCAGACTGTTGCTGTTGCTGCAGGTGAAGTCTTGGTCACCAGAGTCTCTGTGGGTGCCGACGCAAATCTTTACCGTCTGCGGCGCCTCCGTTCTTCCCACTGGGCCTCTCTCCTCTGCTGTGTTTGTTTGCTGCCGGCTTTGGTGGTGGACCGCCGGCTACCCGGTCTGAAGCTGCTGTCTCCAGGTCTGCTGGGTCCAGGCTGCTTGCCCTCTGGTCACGCTAGCATACATCCTTGTAGCGTAGGGCGGGCCGTCCTGTGGGTCTGGAGCCTATAGCCAGCTCGCCGTACAGCATGCCCTTTGGGATGCGACCGTCATCCATGCGGCTGACGTGGCCAAGTCAGCGCAGGCGTCTCTGAGTCAGCATGGCGAACATGCTGGGCATGTCTGCTTGGGCTAGGACATCCTTGTAAAATCTGTACCCGTGTACCTAAACAATTACAAAAACTTACATATCCATCAAAAACTCTCTTTTGTAGAGTTTTCGTCGAATCAAATAAACACTAGACAGCCCTGTATGGTTGTCTAATTTCATACTTTTTTTTTTTTTTTTTTACAGTTTAGCCTACCCTAATTCGAAATTGAAAATGAAATGAGACAGGGAACAGTAAACAATAAACAGTAAACAAGTAGGGTAACTTTTGTTCCAGTAAGAAAATCTAACACAGAGTAACTTTTATTAAGACTGGCACAGCGTTTTAAACTTTAATAAAGTCAGACAAATACAAAGACGAACAATCTAATAGTGGGGGAAAAAAACAAGCGCAGGCCAACAACTCAACTGTCTTCATAATAATGATGACTTGGCAAAGATTTGGACTTAAGGAGGAGGGGGGGGGGGGGGGGGGGGGGGGGGTTGAAGATGGAGAAACTGGGAATATGAAATTAAGAACATATTTATAGATATGAAAACTCTTCACTAGCTGCATAAGGGAACCATCGCAATCCCTTTTTTGAAGGCAGATCTATTTGTATTGCCTGCTCCGAGGCCTTTCGTCAGCTAGATTGGAACTCATCAGGGAAACACGGCTGGTTGTGTCTGCGCTCCTGGCGTCAAATAGAGACACACCACAGTCCATAATACCGTGGTGTTCTAACCACCAAGGGTGCAAAAAAGAATCCAATGTCCTAACACATATTAAAACTAGATCATTATTTGTCTCTCATTTCACGCCTGAGAATCTTTCGAGCGCACATACATGTCCCTTTGGCAATGTGACGTCGCATCCTCTAGCCTCATAACTCAGCACTATACTGAATAGATGATCTAATCACTGAGTCCAATGTTTCCAGAAAAAGTACACTGGCGATCTTTTTTTAAAACTTATTACCATATTTTTTGCAGATTAATTGCAAAAGCAATTAAAGCTTAACTTATAAAGTTATGGCACGCTACTACAAAAACGAAGCCTTGTTGAAAACGAAATTCTTTGCTATTGGTAGGCATTAACAACAGGCATAATATTCCGGTGTCATTCAGTTCAATGACAGATGCACACCCGCCATTTTGAAACACAACGAATCTACTTCCATCCATGTTCATGCTGACCTGTAGACGCTGTCTGAACCACTTCTGACCTGTGTCTGATGACCAGTTCCCTGTTTCAGCCTGTCAGCCACATCATGGACCCAGTAGGAATATAAAGAGCTCAATTTATTTGCGCATACATGGCGTACTTTGTCTGCCCTTTCTAATGACTTCTAATGCTAGTTCACTGATAAATATGGAGAACAAAACAGATCTGCAAGTGTCACTTCTTTTCACGTCATCGTAGAAACCTTGTAATGATAATGTTTGAAAAAGAATAGAAATGATCAGTGAGTAAAATGTTAACTGTATCATTGAAACAGGAGAGAAAAACACACACACACACACACACACACACACACACACACACACACACACACACAGAGAGAGAGAGAGAGAGAGAGAGAGAGAGAGAGACAGACAGAGACAGAGACAGACAGAGAGAGAGAGAGAGAGAGAGAGAGAGAGAGAGAATATATAAAAGAGGAAGTAAAGTACTTGAAAAGATAATGTATAAGTAACTGAGAAAATAGAAGACATAAGTAAAGGGACTGGATATATAAGCGTGTAAAGAACAGAAAACAAGAAAAAAAAGATATAGTGAAGGAAGAGGAGAAGGGAGATTGTTGTAACATATACATGAGGTAGATAATGAGTGGTATAGTAGTGTGCCTGTGGAGGGCACTGCAGACTGCTAATAGTGAAGGAAGAGGAGAAGGGGAGATTGTTGTAACATATACATGAGGTAAATAATAAGTGGTATAGTAGTGTGCCTGTGGAGGGCACTGCAGACTGGTGTTGTGGGGGTGGATAGGCACATGCTATTTTTTTAGATCTTGATGCCAAGTGGGCTAAGGGTCCCTAGTTTGAAAATATGAAGACTTCTCTGCATGATGTACTCAGAGCTGTTACTCTGTGATAACTACAGTCGCCGGGACTTTGACGTGGTTGATGTTGTGTTGGGGGATGAAGAAGAATTCCCTACACGATGCACTCAAAGCTGTTACTCTGTGATAACTACAGTCGCCGGGACTTTGACGTGGTTGATGTTGTGTTGGGGATGAAGAAGAATTCCCTACACGATGCACTCAAAGCTGTTACTCTGTGATAACTACAGTCGCCGGGACTTTGACGTGGTTGATGCTGTGCTGGGATGGTTGAAGTGATCAGGTTCTCGTCTTGGCTGATGCTGGAACATGCCAGCCAGGTGTGCAGATATCGCGCGTCACAAGTGTGCAAGATGTCTCACCTACATAGATCTTATTGCCTATTTTGCAGTGGACAGCATACACGATGTTACGGCTGTGAGAAGAGAACGCACATTTTAAAAAGGAATTTAGAGTTAATCCGCCAGATAAGAGGCACAAACAAATACAAGACATTGTTTGTCCCTGGTTACCCGGATGATTTACTGTAAATTCCTTTTGAAATTTGTTTCTAATTCTATCTCCAGTCACTTCACTTTGAAACTAAGAGAATGCACAGTTCTTTGGCTATGAGCCTTTAGGGTCATGGAGGATGATGTCGGGCTTTGTGAAAGGACAGATTTGGCAGCTAGATTTTGAGCTTGGAAAAGGACGAGGTGGCATAGCTGTGGTGATTCTTTTCAGTTTTGAGCGCACACGTAAATCGATGAGGGTTGTGTGTGTGTGTGTGTGTGTGTGTGTGTGTGTAACCAACATACTGATTAACTCATTACCCATCCAAATCATCACTACAGCCCCTGCATGGCTACTGCCTCCAGAATGTCACATGAGCATGCTGCGAGTCAGTGATTGTTAGTGCATGCATTTTCTTTCCAGGTTTACTCTCATATTTGAATAGCGCATGGAATGAATTTGTATCGCGTCAGTTTGAGACGGCATACAAATGATCGCTGGTTTAGTGGTTCCAAATTCACAGCTTTGTAAGTCTGAAATTCCGCAGTAGCCTTGCTGTGCAGCTGGTTTTACACTGCTTGTAGCCTGGCGATAGCTGACCTGAAAGGGTTAACAGACTCCCAGCTTCTCTGCTTCTAGGTTCTGTACAGTCATGGAGCGCTGCGCTGTCACAACAATAGTTCCACTTGGAAAGGTTTGACAGGTCTCGCTATGTTTTAATACAGTAACAAAACGTTGTGCCAACTGCCATGTGCTCCGTTTTAATTCCCCAAAGTGTATGAAATTACCAGCTTCCCTTATAAGTGGATTATCCAGTTAAAAAAAAGTACATTCACACCTTTCTTTTATTACTTTCCCGTTCCTCCCATTCTTACAAATTTAATGAACGCATTCTGATGAGTATTCGTTTGCATATGTATGACAGCATTTCATGGAAAGCTTTTTAGTAGTTTTTCAAATAACCTTTCGGCAGCAACCTGTCTCAGTTTCCGTTGACTTTTATTTTTTAGATTCAGAGAGTGCTGTGCTGCAATCCCTTCAGGAGACCGAAACAGATTGCTGCCTTTCTAAAAAACAGGCCGCCTGCCTCAAGATCTTCCCACTGGGAACATACTGTCAGATCACAGACAAACTGACCTTGTCAAGAGTTTCCCAGAGCACGCTATATTTGTGCAAACATGACGCTGTTCAGGAGTACAAGTGTGCATGGTCGCATACTCCATTATCGCAGGCAGCATGACAATGGAGAGGGCGCACTTGCATATTGTGCACACACCAGGGTTTCCCCTTTTTCTCGTGGTTGAATATGGCGTCAGTTCAGGTCTGACGATATTGGTTTTTCCCCAGAGAGAGATTCGCTGCCTATCTTTTCGTAAAAATAAGTGCACTTGTTAATTATCGGGTTGTTTGTTTTGTCAGAAAAAATGCACTCAACAGCCGTAATGCCAGGAACGGTCATATTTCTCTTGTGTTTTTTTTTTTAGTAATCAAGGACGGCTGTTCCAGAACTGTAGATTCGTCTATGCATGGCTGAGATTCGCCGAATCAATATAAGCATGCAAAACAGGGTGCAAAGTAACATCTATTCACACACATTACACATGAATTTCACACAAGTATTTGTATGAGACCTTACAAACAACAGACAGTAACAAAACGCGCAAATTGATCATGGAAGTCAGTATGAACGTAACAACATAGGTTGTGAGAGAGTCGCACAGCAGTGAGGAGAGATTTCAACCAGAGATCAGTTACAACCAGTCTGGCTTAGCTCTCTCTCTCTCTCTCTCTCTCTCTCTCTCTCTCTCTCTCTCTCTCTCTCTCACTCACACACACACACACACACACACACACACACACACACACAAAAAACACATACACACACGCGCGCGTGCGCGCGCGCGCGCACACACACACACCCACACACACACCCACACACATACACACACACACACACACACACAGAATCTTTTTACTCTGGTAAAAGTGTGACTCCTCTCTTACGTCAAACGTCTCACATGTTACGTATGTTACGTATTATCGCTACAGTAGTCACTGTATGTTACGTATTTATCGCTACAGTAGTCACTGTATGTTACGTATGTTACGTATTATCGCTACAGTAGTCACTGAATGTTACGTATGTTGGGTATTATCGCTACAGTAGTCACTGTTTGTTACGTATGTTACGTATTATCGCTACAGTAGTCATGTATGTTACGTATGTTACGTATTATCGCTACTGTATTCACTGTATGTTACGTATTATCGCTACAGTAGTCACTGTATGTTACGTATGTTACGTATTATCGCTACAGTATTCACTGTATGTTACGTATGTTACGTATTATCGCTACAGTAGTCACTGTATGTTACGTATGTTACGTATTATCGCTACTGTATTCACTGTATGTTACGTATGTTACGTATTATCGCTACAGTAGTCACTGTATGTTACGTATGTTACGTATTATCGCTACAGTAGTCACTGTATGTTACGTATGTTACGTATTATCGCTACAGTAGTCACTGTATGTTACGTATGTTACGAATTATCGCTACAGTAGTCACTGTATGTTACGTATGTTACGAATTATCGCTACAGTAGTCACTGTATGTTACGTATGTTACGAATTATCGCTACAGTAGTCACTGTATGTTACGTATGTTACGAATTATCGCTACAGTAGTCACTGTATGTTACGTATGTTACGAATTATCGCTACAGTAGTCACTGTATGTTACGTATTATCGATACTACAGTGGTCACTGTATGTTACGTATGTTACGAATTATCGCTACAGTGGTCACTGTATGTTACGTATTATCGTACAGTGGTCACTGTATGTTACGTATGTTACGAATTATCGCTACAGTGGTCACTGTATGTTACGTATGTGTACGAATTATCGCTACAGTGGTCACTGTATGTTACGTATGTTAAGTATTATCGCTACAGTGGTCACTGTATGTTACGTATGTTACGAATTATCGCTATAGTAGTCACTGTATGTTACGTATGTTACGAATTTTCGCTACAGTGGTCACTATCGTCAACAGTGAACTTATAACTTCGCGCCATGTTCGATGCATTGCACACTGTGGAAATTTGTCCTCCGACAGGCTGTCTCTCTTTAAAGCAATAAGATGCTGATCATTGCTTCATGTGGACTGCCTGCGTTAAGACTTCCACCACAACATTCTAGACTGAAGAGAAAAAAGGAAAAGGGAAATCTGAGAGGGGGGGGGGGGGGACCTGACACACAATTTTCTCCAGAAAAACAGTTCGTAGAGAAAGAGTTTGGTAGATTGTACCACTAGCACTGATATAAAGGTAATATGCATTGTTGAAAGGAATTCTTGAAAATAGACTTTGTTGATTACCTCTGGATTCTAAAAATGTCAATCTTAGTGCTGCTGTCCATAAATGCTGGATAGGCTCAAAACATGATCTGAAGCAGCAGAATCAGTCAGGAGGCGGGGGTATAGTGCAATACAGACTGAAAAACAGGTGACAGAGACAACCTTGTACCGATGTTCACCACTGCTGTTTACTTGCTCCATCCCTCGGCGCCCATTGAGCTGGTCACTTGCGGGGTGATGCGCCATTGGGGGCAGTCTTGCACCGCTGCCAGAACCGGAGAGTTTGACTCCACACTGGATTCTCTTTCAGGCTGAGAGTGGTCACAGGATGAAGTGGATGCTGAAGAGGGAGCAGACCAGTCCCATGTGGCAGGGGTTCTCAAACTCCTGCGGGCGGGTTTCAAACCAGCTTTTCTTCTTCTGCCTCTCCTTTGCTTCCATGTGAACGGTATGAGGAGACGGGGTTAAGTCGCAGTGGGTTCCACAGGAAAGTTGTTAGCGTTAGCCAGAAACGGATGCAACCAGTCGCAGTCAGAAAACAGCATGATGTGTAATGTGTGACCCTCGTCCATTTGTATAGGTCAGAGCGCGTACTTAGAAGCTCAAGCATGCAACTGATGATCATAGATGTTCTGTTTAAGATGAAAAAAAAAAAAAAAAAAAAAGTCTGTGTTCACTGACCCTGCGTCATTTTTCAGCTTTTTTAAATTGGACGTATGCGTTCTGTGTGTGTGTGTGTGTGTGTGTGTGTGTGTGTGTGTGTGTGTGTGTGTGTGTGTGTGTGTGTGGGGGGGGTGAGGAGGGGTGTGATTTGTCTTTCTTATGTTACGTAGCACTAAACATACGTCAATCAAGACTTGGTCAGTTCTCCAGAAAAGGAAGGTGTGTGTCACCCTTGTAACACTCCTTATTTTCTTTTTAATGCTTACAAATGTTACTTCATTCCCATGTCTTGTTACTAGTGTCCAATGTTGGTCAAGGTTTATGAAAGTAACATTTGAAACCGGCGACATTCCTTTGAAATGTTTGTCAGTTGTGTCTTTTCATTCTAACACTAAACGAATCAGTGTTTACTTTGATTACCTTCGTGTTTGAAACTAGAGCCATTTTTTTTTTCAGATCTGATCAGTAAGTGCTTTGAAACACAGCCAGTCTCCTCCGTTCTGATTTGAGCGACTCAAAATTTATTCAGTTTATTTGACTTCATACCGCTTGATAGGCTGGGATAAATTTACTTATCATATGAACTTTATTGATCTTTTTCGTTGTGTATAGCACTCTACAGTTTCTCGTATTTCTCTGGGCCAGCTTCGATGTTTAGTAATTTTGTTTGACCCCAACTTACAGCAACGATAATCAGATACATGACTTTAAAATACATTTTTGATGAATACCCATAGGCTGTTCACGTACATTAACACGTCGATGATACCATCAGAACTACGCAGCTTTGTAAACAGCAGAATGTGAAGTTGTCCTACCTTACAGTCCACCGATACAGGAGACACTGAGGAGAAGCCACAGAAAGCTCGACACCAGAAGGTTTTCAGTGAACCATCTTTCATGCAGGTGTTTCGGCCCTGAACTGCTGCCACTCTAAGCGGGCCGGGACCACACACGGGTCATAAACACATAGAGTCCTTCTGTTGTCAGAAACACTCAGTGCTGGGCATCTCAAGGCAAAAATCATCTTGTGACGGATGTCTTGTCTACATAGCCACTGCACGCCTATTCAGCTGGGTGTTTCGTCTTTAAGAAGTTCGCTTTTGTTCCTCCTTGACCAGATCCAGCTGGAACTCGTTTTAGCCGCCTCTGCCATTGCCTTCAGGGTTCTGGTCCTCTCCTAACCAGAAATCAAGATCCGTTCATGATAGCACAGGCTGATGAACCTACAGAGCCCCGTGCTCCAACTTGGTTGTGGCATGGAAGCCGAATTCCGCCCAGCTGCTGGTTAGACTGGCGTCCCCATCAGTCTGGTAGATGTGAACGTTCTCCATTGTGTTTTTGTACGACACATGAATGAGAATCGCCTGTTTTGATGAGTCTGATGAGTCTGAGTGAAGTTCTAAATGCACCCCCATGCCACTTTTTCTGGTGATCTCTGAATGATTTTATCAGTGTGGGAGGTCTGCTGTGCATTCTCAGTCATTCATTCTATCCAGCAAGCTAAAGCTTCCACGCTCAACATGACACTGCTGATTCAGACTATGACCCGTGACCCTTTTCTGTGTAGATTGTCGCTGGAGTGTCTGGTAGCATCACTTTTCCTGTGGCAATGCTTACCGCATGTACGATCTGGTTAAGCACTTGGTTGCGTCTTCATGTGTGTCTTCCCTGGGCTAGCGCTGTCGTGCATTAACTCGGGACCTGTTCCACTGTCTGTATACCCTGACGGTGCAGACACGCGGGATCAACTGGTCTCCATTTCGCCGGCTCTCAACTCGACAGCAGCGGGTCATATGTAGATTTGAAGACGAACAGGACCTTATGACATGTTTCAACTCAGCGAGAGACGTCTTGGAATTAGTTTTATCACGCAGCAGTCCGATGCCCTTTCTAGCATCCCCTTCTTTCTACAACTCATGAATTGTCATGTCTGTCTGTGTGGTTTTATTTTTGCCTTTGACGATTACTTCGTTCCTGGCAGTCCCTATCTGTTGGTTTGGGGGCGTTCTCTCATTTTCTTGATGCTGAGGTTTTTTGTTTGCCACGTCCATGTTCATCTTCTCAGCAGAGACGACCCTTTAAAGTTTCTAACGCTCTGGGGATAGTGGCTTCTCGACAGTATCTGCTGATGATGAAGAAGACAAGTTAGGAAGTTTGGAAAGGAGCAAGAAGGTGATTATGAAACAAAACTGCTAAGTTTTCAACAAGCACTGCTGCTTCCAACAGCGGTGAAGAGAGTGTTGCCAGCGCCACGGACTGAGGACGGCTTGTCCCTGGCAGTGCTGGCTATGCTGACCCGGACAATAAGCGTTTTCCAGCTGAAACTCATGAATGCTGAGTAAAATCAGCCGGTGGCTATGAAGACCCGTCATCAATCCTGGATTGATACTGCATTTCAAACACCGTCAGCGCCACTTGAGCCAGTTCCTGATGGAAAGTAGAAGACTGTCTCTGAGTTCTTTGGGAGTTTATCATTGGCGACATTTTGCAAGTCCAATGTCAAGTGTCTCTCTGCTTCATTAAGTGCAGGAACTGCTTTGTGTGTTGTATTCAGTGAAATAAACTATGAACTGACCGCATCTTTAAAAAGTTAAGTGCTGCATGCGCCAAACATGAACAAGCAAATTACAAGGCAAATCGCGACGCGTTTCACCCCTTAGGTCTTCTTAAGGCAAGATCAACAACACTCAGGACAATGAAAATGAAGGAGCAGTCACTCATCCCATTGACTTTGGCGCAAGATGGGCGTTCTTGATTTTCACTGTCCTGAGTGTTGATTTTCTTGCCTGAAGAAGGCCTAAGAGGTCGAAACGCATCGTCTTTTGTCTTGTGATTCGTTTGTTCACATTTGGCGGATACAGTGCTTAACTTTTTGAACGATTTGTTTTGGTTTTCGCCCGCAGCCGCCTAACTTTGCAACTAAGTATAAACTGACCGTACAAGAACTGATGAGAGCCGCCGATTTGTCGCACAACACGCCGAATTGTCGCACACACAGTATAGGTGTGTGTGTGTGTGTGTGTGTGTGTGTGTGTGTGTGTGTGAATGGGAGAGAGATATGGGAGAGAGATAGGAGAGAGAGAGAGAGAGAGAGAGAGAGAGAGAGAGAGAGATGAAAGAGAGAGAAAAATGAAAATGAAATGA
>JADBJO010036481.1:0-10978 GCA_016801955.1 Conus betulinus | reverse complement strand
CAATACACGTGCGACGGATTTTACAAGTTCAGTCAACTTCATCTTATACTGTGTGCATACCTAACCTACTGGAATATTAATGTAGAGGGATTTCCATTCTGATACCCACTTCTATTTAGGCTGCTGATCCCAGCATAATAAAACCGGCCCCATTCGGAAATGGCCTGTGGAAAATAAATAAATAAATCGATTGATTAATTAATTGTTTGCTTAATTAATTGATTAATGATTGATTGATTGATTGAATGACATAGATTAAAAACAAAGAAAACTGTTCAGTGAGCTAACGATCTTTTACCGGTAATTACCGGTTGAACGCGATCACCGGATTAAAAAAAAAAAAAAAAAAAAAAACTAAAGCCGAAACAAGCAACGTACAAGGAAGTCCTGCTGTGCCTGTCGACCGCCACATGTTTGGTGGATGGTCAGCAGAACGAGATTTCATTAAAGCACAGTAATCCAATCGACAGAACACTCTGGCCTCTGTCCCAGCAGCAGCGTCGTGAAGAACTCCTAAGGACACAACCGTAATGCACGACACAACAGACCTGCCCGGCAAATGACACTACTAATGATTAAAACAAACAACAAACAACAACAAAACCACTTGGGCTGGTGTAACCGTTAGTAATGGCTATTCTGGTAAACATTGGCCATCATCTGTGACCTATAATCAACATACATAAAGAAGAAACCGTTTGGGCCATTACAGCCGTTAGTACCGGCTACAACGGTAAACTAAAACATCGGGCATCATCCGTGACCCATATGAACATACCTACAAATTTTCAGAAAGATCGCCAAGTACTTTCTGAGATATTCCATAAAGAAGAAAAACCGTTAGGGCCGTTATAGCCGTTACTAACTTATAGCCGTTAGTAAACGGCTATAACGGTGAAAACATCGGGCGTCATCCGTGAATCATAATGAACATACCTACAAATTTTTCAGAAAGATCAGCCACGTACTTTCTGAGATATTCCATAAAAAGAAAACCGTTATGGGTCGTTATAGCCGTTAGTAACGGCTATAATGGTAACTAAAACATCAGGTATCATCCGTGATCCATGATGAACATACCTACAAATTTTCAGAAAGGTCGACAAAAGGTTTTCTGAGATATTCCATAAAGAAGAAAAACCGTTATGGGCCGTTTATAGCCGTTCGTTAACGGCTATAACGGTAACATTAAACATCAGGCATCATCTGTAGCCCATAATGAACATACCTGATAATTTTCACAAAGATCGGCTAAGTACTTTCTGAGATATTCCATGAAGAAGAAAAACCGTTACAGGCCGTTACAGCCGTTAGTAACGGCTATAACGGTAAACTAAACATCGGGCATTATTCATGACCCATTATGAACATACCTACAAATTTCAGAAAGATTGGCCAGTACTTTCTGAGACATTCCATAAAAAAGAAAAACCGTTACAGGCTGTTACAGCCGTTAGTAACGGCTATGACGGTAAAGTAAAACATCGGTCATCATCCGTATACCTGCTACTTTTCACAAAGATCGGCCAAGTACTTTCTGAGATATTCCATAAAGAAGAAAACCCGTTACAGGTAGTTACAGCCGTTAGTAACGGATATAACGGTAAACTGAAGCGTCGGTCATCATCCGTAACCCATAATGAACATGCCTACAAATTTTCACAAAGATCGGCCCCATAGTTTTGTCTGGAGCGAGTGGAACACATTTTGACCGCGGACGGACGGACACACACACACACACACACACACACACACACACACACACACCACACACACACACACACACACACACACACACAAGCATTTAGAGTACGTATGATGAAAGCTAAAAGAGTCTGAACTTCCTAAAAAAATTGTCAGCAGACAACAGTGGGGACAAGACATTTCCACTCTTATACATCTAGTAACAGCACTTATTCGTTCAAAGTTAACATATGCCAAGAGAGGTATTCTTCTCCGCCCCAAAATACCTTTTAAAAAAATGCAAAGTATAGACAGTAAAGCCTATAAACTTGCCATTGGAGTTCCAGTATATACCTCTTCATAAAAAACATATGCTGAAATTGGTATATTACCTTTTGAAGAAAACATGAAACTTGCATCATCTAAATATGTCCTAAGGAGTACATCAGTTCCAAATTCAAATTATGATGAAGTGTGCGTAAAATCAGACACGGATTTTCCCAAAAGAGCAAAGTCGGTTGCCTCTTTAGAAACAATAGGCACTTTCACTTATGACATTTTTCAAGAGTCAGGAATCAATAAGAAAGATATATCATCTCGTGTACTGTTCACTGCAGTCCCTAAATGGGAACTACTATCAGCCTTTTTCGATACTAATTATACAAATATACAGAAAAATGATGGTCCCACTTTATCTGCTTCTGTAAAGCTCATATTTTTTAGCACTACCCGGACCATTTAAAAATTTACACTGATGGCTCTAAGCTAGATAATGACATGGTTGGGCTGCCGCATTTGTAATCCCAGCTTTAAAGCAGAAAAAGGCTTACCATCTTGGAAAACATTTTTCAATATTTACAGCAGAACTTATTGCAGTTTTTGATGGTTTTTGATTTTTCTGCTTGATCTTCCTTTTAGTCTAGTTCAGGTATTATTTTTGGTTGATTCTAAATCTGTTTTAGACGCACTACAGTCTTATAATCTAAAAGTAAGAGGTGATATTATTGCAGAAATTAGTCATACAATCCATTATTTGTCATTGCGCGGAACTAGTATCTCATTCTCTTGGGTTCCATCACATTGTAATATTTTTGGTAATGAATGGGCGGACAGAACAGCTAAAAAGGGTGCAATGAACACTAAAAATTCTGTACATGTTAAAATTCCTTTATCTTTATCTGAAAGTTATTCCTTAATAACGAAAATTTGTTGGAATCATGTGAAGGAACTATTAGGAGGTTCCTATGTAAATTTCACTGAAAAGAGGAATATTTTCAAAGTCAAACATATACATTCCTGCAATGGTGAGTTCATGTGTGAAAACCGAACACTGTCATCCCTGGTCTACAGATTCAGACTGAATGCTCTCAGATGCAAATCAACAGTCATGTTAAGTGCGTCTGCGGTGAGGAAATAACACCTGTCCATGTTATTCTACACTGTCAGCATTTGAAATCATTTTTACCCACTTCGATTTGTGATTCAACGGTTTCAGATTCATCTTTTAAGAATATTTTATTGAACGATTTGCTTATGCTAGATGTTGTTAAAGGCTTAAAACGGAGCCCAGTTGGCTCACTGATTTAATGTTTACAAATGTTTTGAGTATGTTATTGTTGTCACTGATTTAATGTTTACAAATGTTTTGAGTATGTTATTGTTGTTAAGATTTCATTTTTGAAGGGAAATGGTAGGGAGGTTCAGAGATAGGAAGACGGGAGTTTTTGTTGATTGTTTTTTTTTTTTTTTTTTTTTTTTTTTTTTTTTTTGTTTTGTTTTTCGTCTAATATCACAGCATACATCAGACAAGTCTCTCTTCGTTCTTTGTTTGTACTGTCCTAAATGTTAAATGTGATTTTTTTTTTTTCTTGAAAAGACCCAAGAGGTCGAAATGCATCGTGTCTTGTCCTGTGCTTTGTTTGTCCATGTCCCTTGGCGGTAACTAACCCCCTCTCTTTCTTAATTAAAGTACTCCCTGTTCTATGAGAACTGGGAGTACAAAAAAAAAATAAAAATAAATAAATAAATAAAAGCGTTAGGTACCTTGCTGTCGGTCGAGAAGAAATCAGTTGAACCAACTGTTGTTGTTTTAGACTGATCACGTTTTGAGGTCACCGGGTCATTATATACCAGAACCGCGAACAAGCGCAGGGGTGCAGGGCAAGTGTCATACCAACGTCACTCCTTTCCTGTGTGACGCTCGCGTTTCGCCCACCGCGTGAAGTGGCATTGTGCATCATTAGCGTGCATCCGTTCTGTGTCTCTGTCTGTCTGATCGTCTGTCTCTATGTGTATCTGTCTCTCTCTCTCTCTCTTCAGTACGCATATGGTGTGACTTGTGTACACACAGTGTTTTGAAAATGTGTGTGTGTTTCTGTCTGTCTATCTTTATGTCTGTGTGTGTGTGTGTCTGTGTCTGTCTCAGTTCAGTAGTTTTATTTAAAGTCTTTTTCATCACAAGATTATCTTAGACCTTTAAACTGCAATGTACATTCCATTGTACTATCAGCACCTTCCCCCACCCCCACCCCCAGAAAAGAAAAAAAAATCACTATTAATACACATATCTCAAATGTCTTTTTTCACAATAATAGTTTTGCAACTGGAGACTGAGCAATAACCAAAGCAATATCAAAAAAGCAAGGGTTAATACCACACTATCAACATTGTCAGAATTATTTATAGAAATATTCTTCTCCTTATAAGCTGGGGTAGTAGTATAGGGCATTCAAATAAAAGATGACGAATTGAGATATTCTCCTGACATATACACGCTATACCTCGTGAATATTTTGTATTCCATATTTTAACCGTAATTTATGAATTAATCTGGCTAGATACCTTGGACATGATGGCAGAACGAATAATTTCTCATTAAAATGTTCTCTCCGCATATTCTTTTCCAATCGCTTGATCAATTCATGCACAGAAAAATTTAAGACTTTGTTGAAGGGTGTTTCAAAAATTGTACAAGCTCCCTGCTTTGCCAATTTGCCTGCTAATTCATTCCCTTTTAAGCCATAATGTGAAGGAACCCAGCAAAAATCAACCGCTATTCCTCGGGAAAGTAAACAATGTAATAGTTGCTTGATTTCAAAAAGAATATCAGTTCTAATTTTAGAGTTCCAGTGCTTTAATGATTGTAAAACTGATTTTGAATCAACACAAAATAGCACACTATAAAATGATACTGGCGTGTCATATAAGATATAATTCAGAGCTTTCATAATTGCATTTAGCTCTAATGTATGAATTGAAAATTTTCTGCCTACATAGAAAGACTTTTGCACATTTAAGGATGGTATAGTGAATCCAGCACCACTGTCAGTACCATCTGTAATATTTTTAAATGATTTGGATAAGTCTTTTCGAGGTGTTCTTGAACTTCATTTACTAGAATATATCATTGTCATCTTTCTTCAAAGTAGTATATTCATCATCAATTTTTGCGTTGAGATGCTCCCATGCGGGCATTTGAGGAACAATGGGAACCTCCGAAATTGCATCAATATCAATACTACATTCTGACATAAGCTCACAAGTGAAATTTCTAATAGGCTGTATGTATACTTTTTTTTTTTTTAGACCTTTTAGGGTATTCCTTGTTGGAATCCATAAGAATTTCATCAGTAACAGAGTTTTTTTTTTTTACAGATAGGCCTCTTACAACGTATTTGGACACATCCAACGTTCCTTGTTCATTAAGAGGTAAAATGTTTGTCTCCTTATAGCATTTCATTGTGTTTGTGTGCACTGGAACACCCAAAGCTAATTTTAAAGCTTTACTATCTAAGCTTTGCAGTTTCTTTAAAAGGTAGTTAGATGCAGAGAAGTATGCTTCCTGTCCATATATTAATCAATTTTGATCGGACTAACGATGTATATAAATGTAAAAGTGCGGTACAGTCTTGACCCCATTGTTGACAACATGTAATTTTGAGCAAATTTAATCTTTTCCTAGCTTTATCTATCAAATTTCCAATACGCTTTTTCCAGTTCAGCTTCGGTGTTAAAAACAGTCCTAACAACTTGACTGTTTGCTTACATTGTAGAACATTGTCGTCAAGAATAAGGCTGGGCAGAGCCTTTGGGTTTTCGCCATTATTAAAAAGCCATTATTAGAAAGTCTTGTCTGTGTGTCGGTCTGTTTGTCTGTCTCAGTGTCTACGTGAAAGAGGAATGTAGGTGCACATGCGAACCCTCTTGTATGTGTTCATGCACATGTATGCGAGTGAGTGAGTGAGTGAGTGTGTGTGTGTGTGTGTGTGTGTGTGTGTGTGTGTGTGTGTGTGTTTATGTGTGTGAATGTGCGTGTGTGTGTGAATGTGTTTGAGCGCTCGTGCATGTGTGTTTGTGTATATATGTGTGTGTTTGCGCGCACTCATGTACTTGTGTACTTTGTGTGTGAGTGTGTGTGTGCGTGCGCGCGTGTGCGTGAATACGTGCGTGTATGGGTGTGTATATGTGTGTATTTGTGCGCAGTCATGTACTGTGTGTGTGTGTGTGTGTGTGTGTGTGTGTGTGTGTGTGTGTGTGTGTGTGTGTGTGTGTGTGTGTGTGTGTGCGAGCGAGAGAGAGAGAGAGAGAGAGAGAGACAATGAACAAAATTTTAATCTACAGGCCACCGGCCCTAAGAAAGGGGTCATGTAACAAGAACAAATATGCACATACATACGCATACAAATATATGGTCATGACTAGATAGAGGTACGTTTTAACGATCCAAGTAATTATAGCAATTATAGATTACGCATGGAAGAGTAAAATATAGCATCGGTTATGATAACTTAAAGACATATGAAATAGATTCCATTTCGGAAAACATTACAGGTCTGGACCATTTTCCGTGTAAACTGGTCTTTGGCGAAGAGCGTAAAAAAGATATATCGCAAGTTTCCGAACGTATTCAATCGTACCATATTTCAGGATTTTTGCATACTGACTATACTGTTTGATAATGTCACCCAAATATTTACCTCTGATTTCTGCATATACATGGCAAGTGAAAATCAAATGATTTTAATCTTCTATGGCATCACATATAATGCATAAGCCACTCGAATTTTCGCTGAATGTTCTATTGAACGATGAACGACACCAATCCGTAGTTTTACCAGACAAATCTCGAAAACATCTATAATCTAAACATTCAAAGTATCTTTCCGTTTCAGAAGTGGTTTTAAACAAGTGATACGTCATGTAAGTATCTTTATTCAACATCGAGCTGTTCCAGTCTTGCATGTAATTATCTTCCAGCCTTTGTTTAAACTTTGAAATGAAAGAAATTTCATGGCCCACTCCTTGCTTTAACCATGCGTAGCGAATCCCAAATTAAACAATGTATTTTTTTTTATCATTGATGCCCAGCATACTTTACCCTTTTCGTCCATATTAACGAGCATTATATACGTGTGATGGTGTGGAGGGGTAAGGGGCGTGCAGGTGAAGACAGGCAGATGGTAGTAAAGTGCAGGAGCAAGGGACAGCAGCCAGTCAGGAAGACACAGAGACGATGTGGAGTTTTTCTCCTTTTATTGCCCTTCCATAGCAAAGAGGTCAATCCAGGAACACTGCTCTGGAAACTCTTCTCTCTCTCAGCACACTCAGCGTACTGAGCACACTCTCGGGTCACGCTTTGCTCGCACGCTCTGGGGAACACTGCTGGGCGACACTGCTCGCACTCGATTGATTGCGATTGACGGTGAGATTAACATCCTATCGGCCTGTGGCCCTTAAGGACAAGGTTCCTGCAGACATATGTCTGCATATTTGTGGCAACTGCTGTCATCTGGCAGTGGTAGGTAGGTTTCAATGGGGGTCGTCGCATTCGTCTCCCAGAGCTCGTGTTCCTCTTGAACACTGGCTCAATTTGGTCGTCATCTTCTTGAATGCTGGTTCAAGTTTGGTGGAATTGGTCTTGAACGTTGGTTCACTTTCAAGTTATTGGTCGACCGACGATGGGCGTCGGTGTGTGTGTTGCCTGCTGTCCCCCAAACATCATCAGGCTGTCTTCAGGACCACCGGGCGGCCTTCTTCATGCTCGGGTGGCGATGGTCCTGTGCCGCGTGAGGCCGCCTCAAGGAGGAAGCAGGACGAAAGTCGCTGGAGCGCTGCACGAGCCCCTAAAACTTGGCGGGCACTCGCTGACTGCGGCCGAGAGGGCAATTTTTCAGCCCAACCCCCTAAGGAGTGCCCCCATGTCTGCCACCCCTTAAAACAGCACGGTATCCTGGGCCACGGTAGTCGCAGTCAGGCAGCGCTCCTTCGCCAATCGCCCCACATCTCCAGGGCCGTCCCCCGCCACACAGGCTAGACCCGCCGTCACCCACATGGCTGGAAGGTCGTCTGCGCCGCCCGACACTCACCTCTCACATCACCGTCCCTCAAAGGAGAGCTGCCACACCTCTCCCTTAGCGTCCACTGTTATGCCACACTCGCAGCGCGACGCGCACACTCACGCCGCGCCTCACTTATATACAGCTTGGCCGGACCGCAAAGCCGACAACGCAGCGCCGCAGGCAAAATGAGCCTCGCGAGACAGCAAATGACAAAATTTGTGCTATCTGCAGCAGTTTCTGCGTTGTCTAGCTCGCCGTACGTCAAAGTATCCAAACATATTAGATATCGATGAAAACCTCAGAACCCAAGAATAAAATGCAGTAAGTCATACTTGACAATTCTGTGGCTGTGTAAAGTTATGGTGATTAAAGTCCGAGAATGAACCCACTTTTAACGAGCTTACGTCATATTTTCCTTTATTTCGATGAAAAAATACCAAACAGCATGAAATAATTTTGTAATGACTGAATAGCTGGGTATTTGCTCTTTTTATACATATAATTTCATTATCCAAGATGCCGTCCAAGCAGAGAACTTTGCGTTTAAAATTTGATAGAAAACACAACTTGCTTTACTCGTCACATGGCCGTTGCCATGTGCGTTTAAACACGATCTTCGATAAAATGTTATTCCGTTGGAATGGTCCATCGGATGATAATTTTATATATTTTCGGTTGCTTTCTATCATAGAAATGAAGTTATTCAAAAAGATTTCGATAGTGAAGTCCGAATTTCATAAGACAACAATTTAGATCAAACACCAACAATGAACAAAGAAGGCGACTCGCTCAAGAGACCGGCGCCGTCAGTCATTTCGTATAGTCGCAAGCTTGTACAGAAAGATCATAGGCATGCGATATACGAAATGAAAGAGCTTTATGGACTTTACTTTCAATGCGCATTCATGGATTCTTTGATTCTCGCATACCTTTTGTGTGAAATCAAGATTTATTTACGGTTTGTTCATCGAACAATCAAAATGGCGCCAAAATTAATTTGGTCGAAATACCAGTTTTAAGGAAAATATGGGCTTCTCAGTCCAATACGGTTGTAATGAATAGAATGCATTAATTTTTGTGACTTCAGCGACGTATACACAACTATGTAGGTTCTGAGGTATTCATGATTTAAGGAATTTACACAATAAAAAATGAGATTCAACCAAGGGAGGTAAGGGGGAAGATAACTCATGAACAAAATATCTCAACGGGCGATCAAGAAATGCATACCGTTAGCACCCGGTTACATACGTTTGGCGAGGTATTCTTGATAAACCCATCTGTAAGAGCTTTAGCCAATACTTGACACATCTAACAGCACTATTGATGTACAATGGATGCCTGCCAGTTTCACCGTACACAAATTTATTGGGTACTTTTAAAGGAACCTAAGAAAATGTCTGCAGGCTAAAGTATGGATCTTTTCAATGCTATTTAGTCTATGTAGCCCCCACATCTCAGATGCATACATCAATACAGGCTGAACCTGAGCATAAAAAAATCTTGAAAAAAAAAAAAAAAAAGTCTTCGAGATGTCATTCAATTTACAGATACATTTGATGCATTCGACATATGCCTCCTGCCCTTCACTGCAAGAGCCTCAACTCCCTTGTTCAGACTCATTTTTGTGGTAAAAACAAATTCCCAAGTAATTGTATTCATTGACTACCTCCAATTCAGTGTCTCCAAAGTTCCACTTTTCATATCTAAAAAAAAAAAAAAAAAAAAAAAAAAAAAAAAAAAAAACCTTCCAGAAAACCATCACTTTAGTTTTGTCTTCATTTATGTTTAGACACAAACTTTTGCAAGCATCGTTAAGGATATCAGTCTGATTCTGAAGACCCCTGGCAGTGTCGGACAAGAGGACAATATCATCAGCGAAAAGAAGAAACAGTTCAACAATCCCAGGTAGCAACTGAATCCTCATTCTCATTCTCATTCAGGGATGCTGCAATTTCGTTTATAAATACAGAAAAGAGAACTGGACTTAAAAATGCAACCTTGCCTTAGACCGACTGGACAATCCAAAAGATGCATTAGTTGTCTTCAACCCTTACACAAGATACCACAGAATTGTATACGGCTATGACAGCATTCTTGAACTTCCCATGAACACCTTGTTTTGATAGACTATCAAACAGGGGCTCGCGTTGAACGGAGTCAAAGGCCTTCTTCAGATCTACAAAACAGGCATAAAGCTTCCCTCCTCTTTTTCGAAAAACATTTTTCTATAATTGCATTTAATGTAAATATACGATCAATGTTGAATATCCTTTCCTGAATCCGGCCTGTGACTCCGTCAACTTATTATCATTTTCAATCCATTTCACTAGTCTTTCATTTAGTATAGCGGTGTAACATTTGCTTATTAAACTCAATAAGGAAATTCCTCTGTAATTGTCAGTCAAGGTCTGGTCACCTTTTTAAAAAACAGGAACTATAATTGCTTTCGTCCATTCTACAGGGTAGATCCCTTCGTCAAAAATAGTATTAAACAATAAACCAAGGCCACAGACGTGCAGAGGACATCGAAACTGAGGTCACCATGAGAGCAGGGCATAAAGGGCCACAGAATTTGAGACATTTTTTTAATGCTGATCGATGAGAATGAGGATGATTAAGATGATGCTACGGATTTCCATTTCGGTCTGAGACTACATGACAGGGCTGTACTCTACGCTTCCTTTCATAATATATCCCAGCGTCAACCAGGCCCGAGAGATACAGGCACCTGCAGTGTTGGTCAGGAAATCTGAGCAACACTCTCAGAAACGCATCCATTAAGTGGATGAAACTCGACTGTGTGGTCCCAGTCTTCCCAACTGAGTCCGCAGCAAACTCAACTCTGGGTAGGAGCCGGTCGGGGCAGAAAAACCCACATGACTCTGATGGGATTCGAAACCACGACCTCCCAGCCAGGAGTCCGCGACGCTAACCACTTCGCCACGGTGGCTGGT
>JADBJO010036480.1:7500-10979 GCA_016801955.1 Conus betulinus | reverse complement strand
AACTGCTCGAGGGTATCGCACGCCTGTCCATTTTTTAGATAGAGCAGACCAATAGATGGCTCCGAAGGCCGTCCTATGTTTTCCTGTCAATTATAACAACCAGACCATCCGCCGTTGGTAGTCCTGTCCCTAATCGTGGCATGAGGAAGACCCCTGAGACAGGAAAAAAGGAGAAAACGCAGGAACACCCATTGGGTCGAAGAGGAGGAAGAGAGAGGAGGAGGAGGAGGAGGATGAGGAGAGGAGAAGAGGAGGAGGATGAGGGGAGTAGGAGGAGATCCCTCCTCTCCTTCATCCCACCACTTTTTCCCTCGGTCTTTTCCTTCCTTCTGTCTGCTATTCACCTTGTCGTTCCCCGTGTTTTTTCCATAAAGATTCTGCAGCTTTCCTCGTGTGTTCCGACTTTCATTCTCTTGCTTGGAACATCAGTTCCTCTTTTGTCTCTTACCCATCCATGGTCCTTTCCCTCTTTCTCTTTCTTCTCCCTCCTGCTTCCTGTCCATGCTGTCTGTCTGTCCTGCTCTTTCCCTCCCTCCCCCCCTCCCGCTCTTCTCTCTCTCCTCTCTCTCTGATCCTCTCTCCGATTCCTCTCCCCCTCTCCCTCTCTCCTCCATCCTCTTCTCTCCCCTCTCCTCTCCCCTCCCTCCCTCTCTCGTTGGTCTCTCTGTTTCTTCTTCTGTCAGTGACGATAAAGAAGAGAAGAATAAGAAGAATAAAAGAAGAAGAGAAAACAACCACACAACATCAACATAACCACAACAAAACAACAAACAACAACACACAAAACAGCGGAAGAACCAGAAGAAGAACAAGAAGACACAAAATACACAAAATGAAAATGACCGGAGGGGGAGTAGGAGGTAGCCGAGGAGGAGGTAAAGGAAGGAGGACGAGGCAAGGAGGAGGCTAAGAAGACTAGAAAAAAAAAAAAAAAAGAGACGAGACACGAGACGAGCAGCACATCTAAAAAAAAATGCAGCGCTGGCCACAGAGCCAAGCCTCAAAGTCATGTGCTTGGCTGTTGTGGCCCGCTACGCCAGACCACGGATGGCCGCGGGCAGAAGGTCCTAGCTTCCTGTCACTTCTAACCAGCCACCTGACACTGGGGACCTTCTTCTAATTGGTGGCAAGGAAAGGAGAGGCGACCTGGTAAGAACAGAGAAGGAGACCAGGGAGGAGAGGAGAGAGTCGAAAGGCTTTTGAAGGGCAAAAGGAGAAGGAAGGAGGGGGGGGGGGGCATTGAAAGAGATGAGTCTGATGAAAAATGGAGAAGTGGAAACTTGCGCTCGATCAAAAGAGAGAGCAGATTGGGGACATAGGCCATAAAGAGGGGGAGAGAACCACTAAGGTGAAACAAGCTCACACGAGGACACTTTGCACTCCAGTTTTGATTGATGCTACAAGCCCCCACATGCATAACACCACCACACACAACACACACCACACACACACAACACACACACACAGGACACGCACACACCCACTACACACACACACACACACCACACACACACAACCCACACACACACCAAACAAATACACACAATTCAAAATTTGAAAACGTAATAACCCCACAAACTAAGAAGGCTGATGAATTGCCACAATCTGATGGTGACGTCTTAGAGATGCTAAACCAGTGAATACTAAAAATCTTGTCCGTGGTGTCCTGCTTCATTCCATTCTATTCAGACAAGCATATGAAAAATGAAGTCTACACAACTTGTATGTCGTCAAGAACCCCTGGGAAATATCAGTAAAACGTTTACAAAAGCGTAATGTTCAAACAAAACAACCAAAACAAACAAACAAAAACTCACAATAAAAAAAGAAAACCGCTATGGACAGCCGTCTTTGTAGTAAGTTAAACGTTACTAACGTCCTCAAGGAAACCTGAGACTGCAAAGTACTTTTTTACTCATCATGCGAATGACATCTTAAACTCAGAAAATTAACATCATCTCAGAGTATGCGGATCTTATGTATCTTATGTTCTGTTCACGTATTTACATTTTGGCTGATGTATGTGATGGTCAATTAACCATTCGAAAGGAGTTATACTGGTCAATGAATAAATTCCTCTTAGTCTCTCTCTCTCTCTCTCTCTCTCTCTCTCTCTCTCTCTCTCTCTCTCTCTCTCTCCCTCTCACTCTCTCTCCTCCTCTCTCTCTCCTCTTCTCTGTCTCTCTGTGAGTGTGGAAAAAACTAAGGAGCAATAAGGAGCTGCTCATAAGAGTGTCAGACTCTGTCTATTGGAAGATGAACACAATTAAGCTGTATTTGTAATCAAAATGCAGCGTGCAAGTCACATAATATCCCTGGGTGGCCGCAGCGCGACAATGCCTGTAGAGTAGACGGATAAGAGAGAGCCCCGACGAAAGGTCCGATTTTCCTGTCCATTATAACCAGACCACCTGACACTGGGACTCTTGTTCTAATTGGTGGCATCAGAGAAGACCTGGGACAGGAAGAAGAGAGAAGAGCAGCAAGACCTAGTGGGCGAAGAAGAGAAATAGGAGTAGGAGGAGGAGAAATCCCTCTCCTTCATCTCTTCACTTTTCACTGCTCGTGACTTTCATTCTGTTCCTCAACCATCTCTTCCCTTATTCCATTAAGTCCTGATCTTCCTCTGACTCTGTCTTTTCGTTTCGCACTCTCTCTCTCCTTCTCTCTCCTCTCTCCTCTCCTCCAGTCACCTCTCTCTCTCTTCTCCTCTCCCGCCTCTCTCTCTCGTCTCTCTCCCCTCTCTCTCTCTCTCGCCTCTCTCCCCTCTCCCCCATCTCTCTTCATCCCTCCGTCTCTCTCTCTCTCTCTCTCGCGCACCTCGCGCACGGCGTTGTAATACAGTACTTACTCTTAGACCTCTGTATTGTATTGTACTGTATGTCCTGTAAGGCAACGGAGAAGAAAGAAGAAGAGAAGAAGAGAAGAAAAGAAGAAGAAAGAAGAAGAAGACGGGATAAAAAGAGGCGGAGGAGGAGGAGGAGGAGGGAGGGGAGGAGGAGGAGGAGGAGGAGTTGAAAGAGAAGGAGGATGAGGATTGGAGGGCGAGACAAAGCTGTATTAAAAGGGAACAAACAACCCCCCCCAAAAAATCCACTGCCAGCCACAGCGCATAGACGCAATACGTTTGTCTGCCTGGCTGGAATAGCCAGCCGGCCTGAAAATGGCCGTGGAAGGAAGGTCCTAATATTTTTCTGTCATTTATGACCAGACCACCTGACACTGGCAACCCTCATTTAAATTGCTGGCAGGAGAAAACCAAAACCCGAGAGGGTGGAGGAGGAGGACGAAGAGTCTCTCTGTATTCCTCGTCAGCACTGTTTCTCTTCAATAACGTCTTCTTTGCTTTCTAATATTCGGGTCATTCTTCTTTCTGTCTGTCTTTGTTTCCATCTCTGTCGTTCTCTCTCTGCCGTGTTCTCTCGCTGGTGTCTATCTATCTTTGTCCTCCCCGTCTCTGACTGTCTCTCTCTGGGTGC
>JADBJO010036479.1:0-10980 GCA_016801955.1 Conus betulinus | reverse complement strand
CTTTGACATATGTCGTCTTTGTATACGTTCCCTCCTTTTTACGATTTACTGGGTACCTAGATGATTCTAATTCGTAGAGTCTTATACTTATTGCAAAACCGACCTTCCAATTGATGATGCTCAGAGTAGGCACGACTCTCCTACACTGAGCACACACATTTACCTGTGAGCGCCATTAGTCTAGAGTATGTCTGACTCGTGTCAAGCGGATGCAGTGTCTTTAGATAAGCGGCAGTCGACTGAGGTGACAGAGGGCAGTGCACACCATCTAACAAGCACTGCACAGCCTGACCACATATATGTTAGCACAGCATGCTAGTCTAATTGACATCGATGCACACTACCATCGTCACCTGCATGCAGTAGCACAGATGTAGATAAGTTGCCCACTATCTTCTCAATCACACGCATTGAACCGAGCTACCCGTTATGTACACTTTAGAGAGATCCACTTGCAGTGTTGTATCTGTCCATTTCTCACCCATGCTCAGGCACGGATTGCTTCGAACATCTCAGCAGCGTGACGGCCAATTACCACCCCCCACCCCCCCCCAGCTGCGACCGCAATGTTCGCTGGCATGCTTTGCTTCTGCACTCTCCTAAACGCTTGTCGTGACTAGATACTCGGCTTCTAGAATTCTACATACTAATCCGCACTATTTTCTGCCAGGACGTTGCCCTCTACCCCCTGATGCAAATAGTACTATATTTGCTCTGATTTGTTATGGCCTTATTTTAGTGTTATGCTTACTCCATCCGTAGTTGCTTACTACTTACCATACTATCTGTTTCAGTCGAACTAATGCTATCACATGTATGCCATGTCTCTACAATATCGATCCTTCGTCGTGTGGAAACCCAGCTGGACTAATCCACTTATCACACTTCATCAGCCTACCACCATCTCTACAAACAAGCGCACCAAAGCACTTTCGTACTCAACAATCTTTCCTCCTCGTGGAGAGTGTGACTAGCCAAGCTGTGGGGACCTTACTTGATAATGCACATCTTCTTACGTTTACTACCGGTATGCCATCACGTTACAGCTGACTGCATTGAATGGTCCTCACACGTCACAGCTAAGCGATGGTAGACGTTATTTTGGGGTGAGTGGCAGTCTGTAATGCGCAGTACGTCGGTGGGGTGCGGCGAGGCGGGCTTTGCGAGAGTCTGCCCTTCGTTTTCCCTGATCTTCCGATTTGTTCTTTGTTTTTTTTTTTTTTTTTCGTCCTTTTCTTATTTTTTTTTTTTTTTCGGCATCGAACAGCGCACACGACAACCACACACCCACATTTTCGGGGTGTGATCATCAGCTGGGACATACTGCACTCCAGTTTTCGGTCATGCACTGACTGGCATGATTGAGCGCGGAAGTACAATAGCTGAAGATAGAACTGCAGTTGAACGCAGAGCACCGCATGACGACAAGAGTAGCGAGCAGCCCAGTTATCGGATATCATGGAAGCGCACACGCAGCAGCAGCACACCGCGACACAACCCAGCATCACACGCACGACACACATGCGGCCCCTTGAGACATAAATACAGACTCACTTGCAGCGCGGCACAACAAACAGACACAGACACCGACTAGCAGCGATCTACACGCACACACACGATGCTTCCACGAAGCCACACAGGCACACACATAAACCTGACGAACAGAAAACTAGTACAGTGCAAGACGCAAAGAGAAAAGAGGCAGAGATAGTATAGGGCTCAGCGCATCACGAGCCAACACACTACCACATCTATCGCACCACACTTACACAACAGCTGCTACCGGGCAGCCACTGCACAGATACCACAGTTCTATGATCATTCCACCAGCAGCCTGCTCGCCGTCTGTACCCGTAGTGAGACGTAACCACACTTGTCACCCACAGCCCGTCACGAAACGCAGATAGATTAATATGACGGCTGTATTCGTTATTGAAATCAACTTTGATATCTGCATTGCATGCCGAGGAAATCAGAAATTAGACACCACCAGACACCTGCAGTCTGATGGGACGACATGTACTCTTCCAGCTGGTCGTTTCAGTGGAATGACTGGTGTGGCCAGTAGCGTGACTGTCCTTCATCCAGCGGCTGTTTCCGCCTTTTGATGCCAGTTCCCCCACGCAGCACCGCCCCGCGGATAAGATACGTTAGTTCAGACCAGGCTCTTGGGGACCAGACGGCCGGCTCAGGTCTGGGAGACAGACGGCTCCAGGCCCCGGGAGCAGATGGGGGGGTGGAATGGGGAGAGAGATGACAGTGCTTCTTCAGGATGTCGGCCCATACCGCCACTTCCCCATCCAGATCTTGAATGGCTCTGTGTTGTTGCCGTTGATGCGGCCGCCGTGCGTGCTGCTGCTGCCCTGCTGACTGATCCGAAATCTCTCTCGCAACCTTACCTCCTACCATACTTATCATCACCTATTTACTTCCCTTTCCCTCCTTTTTCCAAGCTTTGATCACACCCACTCGCTGTCATGCCCAACAGCATCCCACCCCCTCCCGCACCCACCACTACTCCATTCAGACCCCTCACCCCCACCCAGTCTCCTCCAGTCGTGACGGAGGACCACTCCATTCCTCGCGCAGTACAGGTGGCCGGACGTAGTGAACGTAGAAGAGGGTCATGATTCAATAAGTGTCCACAAGCTGGCTAGTCACTACCTCACGCGAGAGAAGATTTGAGACAAAAGTGCTTTGGACGTTGGAGAGATGTGATTGGTGGTAGAGATGAAGTGAAGAGAAGGTGGTAGAGGAAGAAAAGAGGGAAGGCAGGTGAGTGACAGTGAGTGTGCGAGAAAGTATATGGTAGTTGGCAACAGTGATGGAGTAAGCCTACTAATGGCTCTCAGAGGTATAGTAGTTTGCAATCAGTGATAGAGCAAGCCTACTAATGGTTCTCAGAGGTATGGTAGTTTGCATCAGTGATAGAGCAGACCTACTAATGGTTCTCAGAGGTATGGTAGTTTGCATCAGTGATAGAGAGGCCTACTAATGGCTCTCAGAGGTATGGTAGTTTGCATCAGTGATAGAGCAGGCCTACTAATTGCTCTCAGAGGTATGGTAGTTTGCATCAGTGATAGAGCAGTCTACTAATGGCTCTCAGAGGTATGGTAGTTTGCATCAGTGATAGAACAGACATGCATCCGTGATAGAGCAGTCTACTAATGGCTCTCAGAGGTATAATAGTTTGCATCAGTGATAGAGCAGGCCTAATAATGGCTCTCAGAGGTATGGTAGTTTGCATCAGTGATAGAGCAGTCTACTAATTGATCTCAGGGGGCCCCCAGTCAGAATCTGATGACGTGCAAGACGACAGTTGTCAAAGTCGATGGCCAGTATCGTTCACGTGATGTTGTTCTGGTGGTATTGGTACAGATTCCCTATCCATGCCTTCCCACCATATCTTGGTCACTTCTTTTACACACACACGCCACAAAACGCGTGCGCGCGCTCGCACGCACGAACGCATGCACGCACACGCAGGACAGGCACAGAGGAGAGAGAGAGAGAGGAGAGAGAGACTGAAGAGAGAGAGAGAGAGGAGACGAGAGAGAGAGAGAGGAGACGAGAGAGAGAGAGAGAGAGAGAAGAACGCACACACGTGGACGCACTCACAAACACTTGCAAATGTACTATATCGGTGAATACGCATGGATATATACCAATCATGTCAAAAGCATGCACCCCCCCCCCCCCCCCACACACACACACAACACAAACACACACTTACACACACGCACGCTCACACACACACACACACACACACACACAACACACACACACACACACACACACAACACACACAACACACGCGCGCGCGCGCGCGCGCGCGCGCGCGCGCGCACTCTCTCTCTCTCTCTCTCTCTCTCTCTCTCACACACACACACACACATGGCAAGTTCCATACAGAGGGACACACTCACATACTTGAGAGAGAGAGAAGAGAGAGGAGAGGAGAGAGGAGAGAGAGAGAGAGAGGAGAGAGGGAGAGTGAGAGAGAGAGAGCGAGAGAGGAGAGGGAGAGAGAGAGAGAGGTACGCGCCGAGAGGAAGACATAAATCGGTCATTGTGACCATTCTCTAACTTAACGTGATTCGTCTTGGGACTGGACACGGTGATTCATACAACTCGAGTGACGGACCGTGGACCATTGTGCTACTGACAAGAACATCATAAGTTCATGTTGATCTCATTTATCATCCAAAATTCGCGTGACAGAACCGTCTCTAAAAGCACTCTCCTGTGCTTAATCGCATTGGTCCGTGACTCAGGGAGCCATTGTCTACTGGTCAAGCCATCCCGGAACACTGGAAGTGTCTGCCACCTGTGGAGTGACCACCCTGTCTGGTACCACCAACGAAGTTTTGTAGGATGGACATCTCATGACTGGACATCCGGAGGGAATCTTTCTGTCCCTTTTATTGTCACTGGCATGACTCGCGCGCGCGCACGCGAGCGGTGTGTGTGTGTGTGTGTGTGTGTGTGTGTGTGTGTGTGTGTGGGTGTGTGTGTGTGTGTGTGTGTGTATAAATGTGTGTGTGTGTGTGTGTGTGTGTGTGTGTGTGTGTGTGTGTGTGTGTGTGTGTGTGTGTGCACAGGATAATGAAAATGATGACGAGGGTGATCATGTTGATGTCGATAATGAAACTTATAATGATGATGATAGTGATGATGATGATGATGATGATGATGATGATGATGATGATGATGATGATGATGTGGAGGAGGAGGAGGAGGAGGAGAAGGATGATGATGATGATGATGATGATGATGATGATGAGGATATTACAACAGCAGCAGGAACAACAACAAGAACTGCCACCACCACCACCACCACCACCACACTACTACTGCTACAACTACTACTAATACTGCTGCTGCTGCTGCTGCTGCTGCTGCTGCTGCTGCTGCTGCTGCTGCTACCACCACAACTGATAATGATATTTGAGGTTGATCAGGAACCTATTCAAAGCTTGTAAAAAAATATTTCCCTCTTCTCCTCCATCCCCTCTGCTTCCTTTTCCTTCTTCACCTTCTCCTTTACCCATTTCCGCTTTTTTCTCTTTCTCCTTCACTTTATCCCTCTCCTTCCTTACTTCCCTCCTCCTCCTGCTCCTACTCCTTTCCTCTTCTCTCCTCCTTCTCCTCCTCTTCCTTCTCCTCCTCCTCCTCTCCTCTTCTTCTTCTCCTTGTTCACACATACTCTCACCCTCTTCGTCTCTTTTCTCCTTTGCACCTTTCTCCTAATTTTTCCTTCGTCGTCATCATCATCATCATCATCATCATCATCATCATCATCATCATCATCATCATCATCATCATCATCATCATTTCTTCTCCCTCTTCTTCTTCTTCTTCTTCTTCTTTCTTCTTCTTCTTCTTCTTTCTTCTTCTTTTTTCGTGTCTTCATCGTTGTCATTTTAAGCTATGTGAGCTATGTGATACGACAGGGAGCTTGCCAACCATTAACAGATCAGTGACTGAGGGTTTTGAAAAGATAGACAGCATTTGTGGTGTGTGTTAATATATATTGAAACACTTCTTTTGAATAAATGAAACCGAACGAAATGCGTTTGACAATTCTGACCAGACAAAATGGACACACATTACACTCAGAACTGAAAATTTACACTAGCAGTGCAAAAAAAAGCACTAAAAAGACTATGATGGTGACTATATGCAACAATCAAAGCTTTCTCTCTCTCTCTCTCTCCTCTCTCTCTCTCTCTCTCTTGATCATGTGCTGTATAAACGTGTTTTCTTGATTACATTTAAATGGATACTGCCTCTGTGGTACACGACACCAAATTAAAACCCGCCTTAGACATTCTACAAAAGAGGTTTTCCTGTCCTGAAAATGAACTTCTTGCCTAGAGAAATTACTTTTTCTATCGTTACTTATGTATCACTAACGAATCAATTGTTATCGAAAAGAACGATTATGACTTTCAGGAAAATCCGCTTTCTCTTACCCTGTGGATCATTGAAACCCATACCCTCCTGTCTGGCTAAGTCAGTCATTCGTGTGTTTGATGGCACATCGAAACATATTACACTGACTTTTTATTTCACTCGGCAAGGAACAGGGACTTTACTGTGCCAGGGTGCAGACTGTGAAACATGGGACAACGATGACTGTGAAATCCTGAAAGAGACAATTCCCAATTACTGTAAAAGTGACGACATACATGCACTAAAACAGCATTGATCTCTCTTCCTTTAACTTTTCTGACAGGGAATGACAAACATTCTTTTTTTCACCCCCGTGTGTGACCAGAGCGTAGTGTCTTCATCCTGTCCCACTTATTCCAAACAAACTCTAGAGGATGATGTGAACGACGGCAGTGTTGTGCAAGATCTTGTTGGTGACATCTCTGAAACATCTCCGTTGGCTGTGGTGGATAATCTAAATGGAGTTCCCTTTGAAACTTAACGAGATGACCATGGCTTTGCAAAACAAAACTCCAGCGAATGAAAATAGAAAACCCTGTTTCCGAGGACAATATGTGCAAAACCCGCCACAGACAGGCGTTAAATCAACACTGCTAAACACTTGCAAAATGCGTCGTCTGAAAAACTTACAAACATTGAAAAACGCTCTGGAGTTCCTGTTAAATAATCAGACCGATCGTGATACTGACCTGGTATCTAAACTAGAAGACTCAAAATTTTCTTTGAAAAAGGATTTAAAAACTCCATATTTATAAAAAAAAAAAAAAAGGTGGAATCTTTACACTTCAATCTTGACGAATCAAAAACTATTATTTCCAAACTCGATGACGCCGTTGCAAATTTGATCAAAGAAAACCATTCCTTGAAAACCCATCTTGGCACACTTCAGTCAGAAGAACGACTGATTAAGAAAAAAGTCATTGTATTCAGTAAGTACATCTACCCAGACTATTGATGAAAATCAAAACGACGAGTTTTGTGGTGGCCCAGTTTCCTGTCCGCCTTCCTCACATGCAGAAGTGAATAGCAGCGTGTCCAACAGTCCAGCTACTCCAAACGAGACCATTGGTGAACTTCGTCAGGACAGTACACCCCAGCCTGTGCCGGCAGTTCTACGCGGCTTATTAGCAAGGATGTGCCTGTTCAAAATCGGTTTGACTACTGGTTAATCTCAGCCAAGATCAATCAAATGAAAACATTCAGAGAAACGCCCACTACCCCGAAGCTAACGGTATATTCAATACTGATAATTCACCCCAAGTCCATGATTCTCATAAACCATTGCTTCATAAGAAACCCCTGAACAAATTCTTGGCGCCATCAAAATACCAAATGAAAACGCCTTCTCTTTTGGTTGGTGACTCTGTCATTAGGTACATTGATTCAAGGAGACTACAGACAAATAATGACCCTCTTTTTAATATTGTGTTCCAGGTCTAAAAATTAGTGATATCATCCAGTGGCTGCGTGGATTAGACAAACAGGAGCAAATAAAAACTATCATTGTGCATATTGTCCAGCCGGTTCAATTCCAACTGATGTTTGGCATAAGCTGATTGATTTGTGTCAGACTCGTTTTCCTTCAGCTTATATAGCCTTAAGTTCTGTAGTACCTGCTCGTGGCAGGAACCCATTGAATAATGCGATAGCACCTTCAAATAGAACTTTATATACTGGCTGTACTAGCATAAAAGTAGACATGATCGACCACCGCAGTGTTTTCATTACTGCAAGTTGTGCTCCGTGTCGGGCATTATATAAAGACAGTACTCATCCCAGTATGAGAGGGACTGCTAGTCTGGCAATAGGCTTAAAAAAAAAAGTTCTTCCTCCGGACAGACGAAATGGTGTCTATGGCCCTCTTCATAAGGCACATGTTTTACCCAGATTCACAGGAAGAACTTTCCAGGTTAGCACTGAAGCCGATGGTTCCCATCCCCAGACCTCCCAACAAGCTGGTGTTCCTCCCTTATCATCTTCATCCCACTTTCCTTTGTTGCCCACCCGGAATGATAACCAGACTGTGGTTGACAGGGCGCAAGCATCACAAGGCCAAACCCATCGGCCTTCACCCCAATCAGCTGGGGATTGATGGTATGTGTGAGTATCCCCCACAAAATAGCCAGTCAGGAGGTCCACACCCCACATTGAACCCCATCATCGTTCACCAATGCCTCTTATCCCCTTCCATCTCGGGACAAATGATCCCTTATTTCCCATATCCCAGATATCTAGACCCATACCCGTACCATACCCCTGATCACATTGAAAGACAAATTTTCCGGAGACAGTTTCCGGTGTCGGATCCTGTCAGTGTCATAAATACGATGCAGAGTTCCATGTATAGTATTCAAAGTTGGCCCGCCACTAACAATCCTGTTAACCAGTGTGCCCAGCAACTAATGTCTTTGGCATCACAGCTGGCGTACCAGCCTGGACATCGGTGATCTTCACCAGCTCTGCGACCATCACCTTCACAATGTATGGTCTTTCCTACTGGTGATACGAGACGTCAGACAATTGTGTTCGACCCACAAGGACTGCCGTGTTTTTTGTGCATGATCATTTAAACATTTGTGTACTTAAAACAAACAAAAAAATCCTCTTGGTTATGTATCCAAAAGTGTGCTGATAGACTTTGTTTATGCTTATTTTCTTCTTCTTAGATGTGAGGTGCACCATATTTAAACATTACTCCTTTCTTGTATGACAGGCGTTTTCGGAAAACTCGGATAGAGACAGTTCGTATACTCATGTGAAATATATATTTATATCATTTTTTTTTTTTGCGCCGAGATGTGTCTTGCCCCGGAGTAATGTTCAGGTTGTTTCTGTTACTCTCAGTCTTGTGTTCAACTCAGCTGGATAGAATTGGTGGAATTGATAGAATTGGTATTTCTCACTTTGTTCCAGTTGTTTTTCCGCTTTCATCTAGCATATCATTTGTATTGTCACATTTCTTTGTATGTGTTAATTTCCTCTTAATTATCATCCGTAATTGTATTGTTTTTGTCATGGACAATAACGGTAGCACATCAAAGTGGCACCGTAACGCTGGGTTCAAAATAAGTTATTTCAATGTATGTCACTTAATGAACAAAATATCATATGTGCCTTCATTCTATCAATTCAAATCACTGTTTTCATGTTTTTTTTTTCTGAATCACGATTATCTAATACGATTTCTGACAATATATTATCGGTCCCAGGATACAGCCTTCTTAGACGAGATGCCACACAAAACTAGAAACGGGTATGGTGGCTTATATTCACCAATCTGTTAATTATAGACGGCTAAACTTATTTGATAAACTATACAATTGAATGCTTATGGCTAGAGATTCACTTTAAAGGAACAAAGCCAATCCTGGTAGGTTTCTTATACTAAAACCCAGAAGAAAGAGTCGAGTGGTTCGATCGTTTTGCATTAATGCTCAAAGACGTATTAAGTTATTCTACGGAAATAATCTTGCTTTAAGATTTTAACATCGATTTATTCAAATCACATAATAAATGGAAACAAACTTATGAAATGTGCAATTTAACTCAAATAATAAATTCACCTACACGGATAACATTACAGACAAAAACGTTAACTGACCACATTTACGTTACTAACTCTAACAACGTAGTAGAAACTGCTGTACCTGTCTATGGTCGTAGTGATCATTTTCCAGTGTTTTTAACATGGTCAAAGAAAGGAGTTAAATACCCAGGTGCACTCATAAGTGTATATCATTTCGCAGCTATAAAAACTTCCAAACTGAAGAATTTCTGGCTGATTTATGTATGGCTGATTTTTCTTGTGTTTTTCAATACAATCATCCTGATGATGCACTTGCTGCTTGGTACAAGATTTTTGTTTCTTTTTTTCAATAAGCATGTTTTGCTTCGGACTAAAACGTGTTTAATTAACCGAAAAACCACCGTGGTTAAAAAAAAATGCTGAAATTAGAATTCGTGACAATTTATTACAAACAACAGGGAAAGACAAGAAATTTAGGCAACAACGAAACAAAGTCACTGAGATGAAAAGAGCCGCACGAAAGAGGTATTTGAGTGATTTAATTCATCAAAAAAAAAAAAAGTTATGGAAAGCTATCAGTTGTCCGGGAAAACAGCACCGCCATCTGCTTCTTATACGTCCAATTTATCTGTTGAATATCTGAATAGACACTTTACAACCGTGGCAGAGAGAACAATAAGGATAAACAAACACACAGGCTAATAATTTAAATTCACTGAAATGTTTCTGTGAGTCAAAAAATATCGTTGACAAACTCCATTTTCCATACATAGGCGTCCATGAAGTGCACCAGGAGTTAAGTATATTAAAACCATCGAGTTCCCGTGGATTGGATGGGCTAGACAGTAAAATTTTGAAGATATCAGCGTCCATTATCTCTGAATGTGTTACATATATTTATAACTTATGTGTTGAAAAATGTTACTATCCACAAGCCTTCAAAGACGCTAAAGTTTTGCCTGTTCTTAAGTCTGGTGACCCATCTGACCCCTCTAATGATAGACCCATATCTATACTATCTGCTCTGTCTAAACCTTTCGAAAAAACATATCAAACACAATCTACAGTGCCATTTTACAACGTATGACTTATTTCACCCCAAATCTGAATAGATTAGAAGGAATCATTCGTGCCATACCATGCTGACCAATTTTATTGAGAAGTGGCATTTAAACATAAACAATAATTTATTTACTGGTGCAATTTTTGTGATTTTGCGAAAGCTTTCGACACCATTGATCACAGTATCCTCTCTAAAAAGATAACTCTGTACGGTTTGAATGATAATTCCTTAAAAACTCATAGCATTTTTTCTTCATAACAGAAGACAAGCAGTTTTCAATATTCCACTTTATCTTCTGTTGCTTCGAACAAATATGGAGTTCCCCAGGGATCGGTTCTGGGTCCTATATTATTTTCAATTTATATAAATGACCTTCCACTTCATTTGATATCCTCTTGCGAACTTTTTGCAGATGACACTACCATTTACAACGAAA
>JADBJO010036478.1:5000-10980 GCA_016801955.1 Conus betulinus | reverse complement strand
AATCAAGGCTCGCCTCCAGCTTATTATCTGCTGGGTTCGTTTCCCTGATCTGCATTTTTTTTTTGTTGTTGTTTTTTTTTTTTTTTTTTTTTTTTTTTTTGTGTGTGTGTGTGTGTGTGTTATTCTTTTCTCTGACATCCACAATTTCTACTACCAAAAAAGGGGAGAAAGTCCTATAGTGACTGATTTCTATATATATTTTTTTTCTTGTTGTTGTTGTTTGTTTTGTTTTGTTTTTTTGTTTTGTTTTTATTAATTTATTTACCTATTTATTTTTTCATGCCATCACCACATCAGTCAGTCTGTCTGTGTTCAACTCAACAACGTAGCTTCTGCACGCACTCTCCCACCCTCCCCCATCTAGCAGCCTAGACGCTGTGTCTTTTTCTTTCTTTCTGCCACCACATTTTCAAACCACTTTGGCCAACACAGACTGCTGCAAAACAACAACAACAACAACAACACAACAACACCAACATCACCACACCCAACTCAATAGAAAACCCGAAGAAAAAACAACATCAACATGAAAATAACATGTCAAACTGTGTGCAAATGAACGCTGATCTTCAGGCCAAATACCTAACATGACATGGCATGACATGACATGCCTTGTGACAATGCAAAATATAGATCTGTCGTAGGGCACGACTGCTCCACTGTCTTGTTTGCTGGGCTTTTTTTTTTTTTTTTGTCTCTCCTTATCTCTCTCTTTGCTTTTTCTTGGTGGATTGTGGGTTCATCTTCTTCCCGTCACATCATCCTAGGCTATCGTTATTATCAACGAGACACCAAACGAAAGGGGAAGAGGAAGAGGGGGCCAACGACGACTCTTTGAGCAACGAGACACAAACCATCCCGCTCAGGAAAATGGGTGGCCCTGAAAAGGGCCTAGTTTAGTTTGGGGGTCGATTTGGGAGACAAGCAGACGCGCGCAGGTTTACTTGCTGCTGGTGTACTTGGTCACCGCCTTGGTGCCCTCACTGACGGCGTGCTTGGCCAGCTCACCTGGCAGCAGCAAGCGCACAGCCGTTTGAATCTCGCGGCTGGTGATGGTAGAGCGCTTGTTGTAGTGGGCCAGTCTGGAAGCTTCGGCAGCGATTCTCTCAAAGATGTCGTTGACGAAGCTGTTCATGATAGACATGGCTTTGCTGCTGATACCAGTGTCTGGGTGCACCTGCTTCAGCACCTTGTAGATGTAGATGGCATAGCTTTCCTTCCTTTTCCTCTTGCGCTTCTTGTCCCCGGTGCGAACGGCCTGGCCTTGCCGGCCTTCTTGGCGCCTTTCGAGCTCACTTTCGGTGGCATGCTTTGACTACAGTCGTTTGCTCTGTCGAGAAATGCCGCCGACCCCCGGGCTGGGAATTATAGTGGCTGAGTTCGCTCGGCGGCTGCGCGCCTCACGGCGTGAACGCCGTTGGTTTTCCTGTCGCACAAGGCAGGGCCGTCAGCGAGGCTCTATTCACATGCGCGTCCGTAACCGGCCCACACTCGCTTGCTGAAAGCGCCCAACACACTTTGCTACGTAGAGCACGTTCTGTACCCGTCGTCATCGTCATCATGTCTGGTCGCGGCAAAGGAGGAAAAGTCAAGGGAAAGAGCAAGTCCCGTTCTTCCCGAGCCGGACTTCAGTTCCCCGTGGGTCGTATCCATCGTCTCCTGCGCAAGGGCAACTATGCCGAGCGTGTAGGTGCCGGAGCTCCCGTCTACCTGGCCGCTGTGCTCGAGTATCTGGCCGCCGAAGTGCTGGAGCTGGCAGGAAACGCTGCACGCGACAACAAAAAGACCAGGATCATCCCCCGTCACCTGCAGTTGGCCATCCGTAACGACGAGGAGCTGAACAAACTCCTGTCAGGCGTCACCATCGCACAGGGTGGTGTGCTGCCCAACATCCAGGCGGTGCTCCTGCCCAAGAAGTCGCAGACCAAGGGCCCCAGGTGGCAAGGCTTAAGCAGCCTGTCTTCCTTGCTCCACACCGGCTTCCCATTTTCAATTTCAGGTCCCTTTTCAGGACCACCTCCCTTTTCCTCAGTGGGCTGGAACAGTTCTGTTGCTCAAGAGTTTCGCACTTGACAGGCTGCGTCATCCTACACACACAAAAAAACGTACGCACACACACACACACACTGACTGACTGGAACCATTTACTGTCAGATTAACATTGTTGTACCGACATTTAAAAAAAAAAAAAAAAAAAAAATAAATTAAAGAGAAACGACAACGATACAAATACCCATCTCGATGACATAAAAATCTTAAAGGAAAATGAACAGGGAGACGTTTTACATTTATAAGTAAAATGAGAACACACACACACACACACACACACACACACACACACACACACACACACACATCGATACCAAGTTCTTTCCTCTTGACCAAACTAAAACAAGAAAAAACAATTCAACAACACACAAAAAAAAAAAAATCTTCAACGTTTGGCTCATCTTCAGGACTTGTGACATAAAACAAAAGACAAATAAATACATATATGCGATAACGTATGAAAACATATACGTAATCGGACGAATATGAACACACAGACACACATACATACACACAAACACGCGACAGACCACGCGCAGACAAGTGTGTGCGCGCGCGCGCGCGCACACACACACACACACACACACACACACACACACACACACACACACACACACACACACACACACACACACACACACACACCGATACCAAGTTCCTTCTTCTTGACCAAACTAAAACACAAGAACACCACTACAACAGGCTGTCGCCAGTCACAACAAAAACAATTCAACAACAAAAAAAAAAATATCTTCAAACGTTTCGCTCATCTTCAGGACTTGTGACATAATACGAAAAAGACAAATAAATACGTATAGGTGATGACGTATGAAAACATATACGTAATCGGACGAATATGAACACACAGACACACATACATACACACAAAGACGGGAGAGACCGCGCACACACACACACACACACACACACACACACACACACACACACACACACACACACACACACACACACACACACACACACACACACACACACACACACACACAAGCAAGCGCGCGCACCTTTAAGACGTATTTATCCGTTTAGGTATATGTTTTGATATGCTATTGCTTATATGTTTCATTGAAGATTTTTGTTGTGTTTCTTCTTTTTGTTTGTTTGTTTGTTTTCGTTTTCCTACTCAATCGTACCAAAGCACGACAGAGAAGATAAATGATTGGCCGTAGATCAGTACACCAGAACTAAAGATTTCCTTTAGATCAAAGTGAAACAACAACAACAACAACCAGCACAACGGGCTGGCGCCAGTCAAGAAATCTTGATCGAACAGTTCCATGCAAACATGTCCTCTCTCACATATCGACGTTGATTATCTGTGTTTGGGATAGGGTGAGGGGGTGGATGGGTGGGGGATGGCAGAGGAGGGGGGAGGGAGGAGAGGAAAAGGGGGGGGGGGGGGGGGGGGGGGGGGGGGGGAACAGACACCAGTTTTGTTTGTTAACAGAGGATCAGAACAACACAGAACGTCAAGTGATCAGTGTATGCATTATGTTAGAGGAGAGAAGGTTCAGGGAGGGCCGAGATAGAGGGGGTGGTGGGGTGGGGGTTAGCAAACAACATTAACACAAAAATAAACATGTCAAACTGTGTGCAAATGAACGCTGATTCTCATACTAAATACGTGACATGAATGACATGACATGACATGTCCTGTGACAATGCTACTTATAGATCTGTTGTACAGTGTCACACGATACGACTGCTCCACTTTCTTAATTGCTTTGCTTTTTTTTTTTTTTTTTTTTGACAGATGGAGTGGAGTGGGGGGGGGGGGGGGGGTGATATTATGGATGATATACTACCTATTGATACTACTAAGATTGATCTAGAGAGAGAGAGAGAGAGAGAGAGAGAGAGAGAGAGAGAGAGAGAGAGAGAGAGAGAGAGAGAGAGAGAGAGAGAGAAAGAAGGGAGACGATCACGGATTTTTGTGTTTCCTCGCATGCGTGCGTTATCTCGCAGTTGTTGCCCCACCAATGTATGTGCGTGTGTGTGTGTGTGTGTGTGTGTGTGTGTGTGTGTGTGTGTGTGTGTGTGTACGCGCGCGCCCGGGTTCGCGCGCGCGCGGGCGCGCGCGGCACGCGAGCGCCCGCTTGTGCGTATGCGTGTATGCTTCCAGATCAGTTTGTTGTTGTTGTTGTTGTTGTTGTGTTGCTGTTGCTTTAATCAGTTTACCCTGTTCCGTGTCGACACCTTTTCATCCCGTGTCTGTCCTGTGTGTGTATAATTCATCATCCTCTGAGGTTGTCCCATGTCGAAGACACACTGTGTAGCCTGGTGTCGTTCTCGTGTGTATCAAAACTTTTCAGCCCATGTGTTTAGTGTTTTGTGGCAGTGCCAACAAGTCGGTTAACACTGCTGTGTCTGTTTACCACTGTTCACAGCCCACCAATGTGTGTGTGTGTGTGTGTGTGTGTGTGTGTGTGTGTGTGTGTGTGTGTGTGTGTGTGTGTGTGTGTGTGTGTGTGTGTGTGTGTGTGTGTGTGTGTGTGTGTGTGTGTGAATATTCTTGAACGACGTCGTTTGATTCACACAGCAGCACACTTACATCATCCGTTTGATGGAACACATCCTTCCGAAATACTTTTGTCTATAGCTTGCTCCAGACTTGTGTCGATGTCCGACAGGTGGATTTCTGGGCCACTGCTGTTGCACTCCGACGGATCGGGGTGCGAGCACCGAAGTGTATCCTGAATGGGCGTGGATGTGTATGTGCGTGCGCGTATGTGTGCGTGTATGCGTGTGTTTATGAGAGTGAATGCATGTGTACGAGTGCTCGAGTATGAGTTTGTGTGTGTGTGTGTGTGTGTGTGTGTGTGTGTGTGTGTGTGTGTGTGTGTGTGTGTGTGTGTGTGTGTGTGTGTGTGTGCGTGCGTGTGCGTGCTAACGCACGCGCACACGTTCGTGTGCGTGTGTGTGCACACCAACATCTGTTAACATCACGAAACTGTGAAGAGCTCCCACTTCAGTTTGTTGTTGTTGCTGTTGTTGTTTTTTTAAATCAGTTTACCCTGTCCCGTGTCGACACCTTTTCATCCCGTGTCTGTCCTGTGTTGATACTGTTCAACCTGAGTCTGTCCCATGTTGAAGACTAATGTGTAGCCTGGTGTCAGTCTCGTGTGTACCCAGACCGTTCAGCCAATGTGTTCAGTGTCTACTGTCAGTGCCAACAAGTTGGTTTACCCTGCTGTGTCTGTGTACCACTTTTCACAAGCCCACCAATGTGTGTGTGTGTGTGTGTGTGTGTGTGTGTGTGTGTGTGTGTGTGTGTGTGTGTGTGTGTGTGTGTGTGTGTGTGCGCGCGCGCGTGCGTGTGTGCGTACGTACGTACGTATGTATGTACGTGCGCGCGTACGCGCGCGCGCGCGCTCGCGCAGATGTGTATACCACAATGTCAACATCAGGAAACTATGAACAGCTCCCAGATCAGTTTGTTGTTTTTTGTGTTGTTGTGTTGTTGATGTTGTTTGAAATCAGTTTACCCTGTCCCGTGTCGATACGTTTTCATCCCGTGTCTGGCCAGTGTTGATACTGTTTAGCCTGAGTCTGTGTAGCCTGGTGTCGGTCTCGTGTGTACCAACCTTTCAGCCATGTGTTCAGTGTCTTGTGTCAGTTATTTCCCTTTTCTTCCGATCGCGCTCGTTTCGACCGCTCTTTCGCCGGCTCTCTCTGTCTGTCTCTCCGTCTCTTGGGATTGTGCAGAGTTGTAGGTTTTTATTTGTTTAAAAAAAAAAAAAAAAAAAGATAGCCCACCCCAACCGCCGGTCGATCTGCTGTGCTCTGTTCTGAAGCTAGCTGTCTGCTTATTATGTACATCTGCCGTCCAGCCTGCCGCTGGATCAAGGCTCGCATCGAGTTTATTGTTCTGTTTCCCGCGTCATGCATACCATCACCACATTAGTCTGTCTGT
>JADBJO010036477.1:7500-10981 GCA_016801955.1 Conus betulinus | reverse complement strand
CTCTTTTCCCTATCCCACGTCGGCTCCTCTTTCAAAAGGAGAGAGAGAGAGAGAGAGAGAGAGGAGAGAGAGAGGTCCCGTCGAGCTAGAAGAGCTTAGAATTGGCTTACGTCAAAATAAGGCCTCAATGTACCCTGACACCCGTGAAATCAGAAAACAGGGGGAGAGCTGGCGAGGGGACACACCTGAGAGGCGACATCGCACGTCGTCCCGCTACGTGATCTCATTCATCGTTTCCACCCAGCTTGATTTTCATTGAGAGAGAGAGAGAGAGAGAGAGAGAGAGAGAGAGAGAGAGAGAGAGAGAGAGAAGATGGCCTATCTTAGCCGTCATCTACTGAAAAACAAAACAGTACAACACACACTTGTAACAACAGACCCAAGGCAACACAAAAATACAATATGACATACAGCTGTTTTTGATAGGTTACATTCAGATTCATCCCTGACACCCACAGCTGAGGGCCTGACCAGCAGCAGTAATCATTCCCGAACTGCTGTGAGAATACCAGTTTAAAATTTGGGTCGCCAAAAACCGAACTCACACTGTCTGGAATGGTTTTATGCGTGTACCTGTGATTTAGGACCGATGATGTTTGCCAGGTCCATGAGTCGCCCATCTCCACGCAGCTTTCTCTTCTTTGCGGAGTTTGAGAAGTTCACCTTGTCGGCCCTCTCGGCCAAGGCTACTCAAACACACACACACACACACACACACACACACACACACACACACACACACACACACACACACACATGCATGCATGCACACACACACACACACACACACACACACACACACTCACACACTCACACACACACACACACACACACATACACACATGCATGCATATGCACACACACACACACACACACACACACAGAGTTACACATATATGGACACAGACACACAGAGATAGTTGCATACAATGTATATACACAGACACACATAGGCACAAAAACACATGCCATGCTCTCTCGCTCTCGCTCTCTCTCTCTCTCTCTCTCTCTCTCACACACACACACACACACACACACACACACACACACACACACACATTCCGCAGAAGAAATATATATACTATCTTATCCACCAACACAAACTCATACTCATTAAGGCATAGGTAACACATGGCAAAGCTTTGAAAACTAAGGATAATTTCAAGCCAATTTTCAATTTCAAAAAAATTTTTTTTACAGAACTTATTAACATAAGCATACGTGCATTAGCACATGTACAAATGAACATATACACACGCATACACATACACCAAGAAATATCACGTATACCTTTATCTTTAATTCATCTGCTTACACATCATCCAGTGTCCTTCACTGACCAGTCAAAACAAAAAACAAAAAGGGTACTGTGCACACTATACACACAGACAGGGACAAGATTTTATCCTACGAAGTGTCAACAACTTCTCCACACTATACCTATATCATTCATTTACCAGAAACTCCCATTATTTGTTGATATTTTTGTTCATACATTTTTTTTCCAGACTTCCCACAATTCAAACCCTTTGGAGAGGAGATAGATATCACTGAGCATTCCGCTGGGCAGAGTGGAGAGCGAACATCCCAGCAGCAGACAGAAAATGTCTGGGGATGGGCACTGAAAGGGACTGGACTGGACTGGACCAGTGACCTCTGACTTGTTGCACATGACTTAGAACAAGAGGGGATGTGTTGATACCTGACTGCCC
The DNA here is from genome assembly GCA_016801955.1 of Conus betulinus. Taxonomy (NCBI): domain Eukaryota; kingdom Metazoa; phylum Mollusca; class Gastropoda; order Neogastropoda; family Conidae; genus Conus; species Conus betulinus. The sequence goes on along the minus strand of JADBJO010036477.1, from coordinate 9,269 downwards.
AATCACCCTTTCCAGCATTCACATCACAGCACTTTGATGGGATACTACTACTAATAATAATACAGAGAGAGAGAGAGAGGGGGGGGGGGGGGGTGAGAGGGAGAGAGAGAGAGAGAGAGAATGTTGACTGTAAAGGGCTATATCAGGGGCGCCATCTCATTGAAGTCAGCTCTCAGAAAAGTTGAAAAAAAAAAAAAAAAAAGCATACACATACAACTCACTGAAAATGAGATTTTCTAAAATCATGCCAGAGTTTCATTAAAATCCTTCTTCCATGAAATTTAAATGAGATGAAAAATGTTGATCTCTTTCAGAAATCCCAAACATCACATTATTGAGTGGAACATCTCTGAACAGAATGTTCATACAGGCTGTTGTGAAATGTTTACATCTAAAATCCTGTAGGCTAAGTCCCAGCACTGTAAGAAATGTTTGACAGTGAGTGGTGCTTCACAGGGAATGCAGTATCTCGCTTTATCTACACACTTCTGCACAACCTGCCATTTAGGAAGCACACAGTCCTGCTACAGTTCCTTGGCATCTCCTTCCAGCCACATTCACTCATTTTTCGATGTTCCGTCACCTGTGACAGCAGGAACTCACCTGGTCCACGCAGCATGTCCATGTTTATCCTTCAGAGCAACACAAAGATCTGGTCACGGATGGCTCGGTACTTCTCTGTCAGGGCATCCAGGAACTCCTGGTCTTCTTTGGTCACGTCCACGGCGCCCAGCACCACAAAGGCCATGTTGTTGAAGTGCTCCTGGATCGAACCCGGCTCTCCTGTTTCAGCAAGTTGATCAGGTCTTCTCCTCGCTGCGAAACAGAAACAGGAAAGATGATCAGAGAAGATGTAAAATGACGTAACAGGAACAGGAAAGATGATAGTAAGAAGATGTAACACAATGTAACAAGAACAGGAAACATAATTGTAAGAAGATGTAATACATTGTAACAGTAAATATTATTGTAAGAAGATGTAACACAATGTAACAGGAACAGGAAACATAATTGTAAGATGATGTAATACAATGTAACAGTAAAGATGATTGTAAGAAGATGTAACACAATGTAACAGGAACAGGAAAGATGGTTGTAAGAAGATGTAACACAATGTAACAGGAACAGGAAAGATGATTGTAAGAAGATGGAATACATTGTAACAGGAACAGGAAAGAAGATTATAAGAAGATAGACTACAATGTGGACTGACGATCAATCGTTACAGTAGGATTTTTCTGTTTTAACCCTTTATTTCATTCCCTTCAAAATGCGGTTTGAATGTCATTTGTTGGCTATGGAATCCCCCAATAAAGGCCTCTAGAAAACCCTTTGGAAAATATCGGTCTACAAGGACAGTGAAGCTGGGAGGAAAACCCACAACAGTGGGCCTCTTAGACCAGTGGTTTGACCGTTTACCTGCAGACAAGACAGCCATGAGTTTGAACCACCTGTGAGGTCACATTCTTTACTGTGTACAAGTCCTCTCTGTCCATCCAGCAGCAGAACAAGAACCCGATCCAAGTCAAGGAAGGCTGAAGGAGGGGGATGGACCCCACCTTTCATCATACCTTTCCCTTTGACACTTTCACAGTTCACTGCCCCTAAGGCTATCAGGTGACGGCACTCTATCTTTCTTAACTCTCCAGTTCTTTCCCTTGAATTTCGACCACCGGAGATCAACGGTTTTCTTCCCGGAATTATGGTATTTAAAACAAATTTTTTGTCATCTGAAGCAACATATCACCTAAAAACCCCAAAATAGACAC
>JADBJO010036477.1:0-2500 GCA_016801955.1 Conus betulinus | reverse complement strand
AACACTTTAGTCCAGTACCAGTTGAAATTACGTTGCAGAAAGACAAACAAAAAAAACCACACAGATACTTACAGCCAATACAAATTGTAATTGCCTTGCAGAAGGGCAAACAGAAATGCAAACAGGTACGGCCAGTACCATTTATAATTACCTTGCAAAAAGACAAACAAAAACACAAACAGGTAAGACTAGTATCATAATAACATGTACAGACATTAAACTGTTTTAAAGCGCAGGGTTGAAACAATAATCAGAAAATGAAAGAAAAAAAAATAAAGACAAGTAGATGGACTGACGTCTGAGGCTGGTACTTCTGGAGCCTCTCTGCCAGTCCCACTGCAATGGCGGCAGGGAAGATGGCATGCAGCTCTTTCAGGATGACAAGTTGGCGCTGAAGACGACACAGTTCTGACCAGGGGGTGCTGCTCCCATCTTCCTGCCCTCGACTGACTGCTAGGAGCCATTCTTTCTCCGATTCCTTGCGCTGCAGTAAGTCGTTCAATGCTCGTCCACAGTCAAGAGGTCCTGAAAAGCAAGACAGGGGAGAGCATGAGAGATCTAAAGATTATCAGCACAGTTTCATCGATGTTCTGGGTGTACAGAATAGAAAGGAGACAGTCCATGCATACTGCTTTGGTTGCTCAGACACACTATCCAAGCCTGTAATTCAGATCCTTGATGCATGCATCTTTACAGAGTGCTGTAATGGGTAGCCAAAGTCACACTTCCTCAGGACCCGCTATAAGCTATAATGCTAGGTATGTGCATTAAAGGCTTTTATGAAGTTTGCCAAGTTATGGTAGAGATCACACTTGTGTTGAAATCGATTCTCCATCAGCACCTGTCAAAAGTCTGTGCAAATGTCCTCAGTTTCAGTCTGAATCCTGCCTGATCTTTCTTGAGGATTTCTGTTCTTGAAACGAGAGGTGAAGTGTCTAGCAGTAAGTCTTATACTTCCATCTTTTTAACAGTTTCTATCAAAACAAGCAGCAGTACCAAGGCTTCAGATTGTGTCCAGGTATTAGTGGTAAATGACTCAAGTGGTAAATGACTCATTGCTAGTGAAGATGTGGGGTCCATTTTGAAAGTGGGAGGCCTAAACTCTCTCTTCAAATCTAATGCTATGAAGGTGTAATTAGCTCCCTGCAATTCCTCTTTTTTTTTTAGGCCATGCCAAGTACAAATAAAGCATTTCTTTGGACAGATAAACATGAGAAAACTTTATCCCTCGCCAAAAACAAAGGAAAAGACCCTGATTTTTTTTTTTCTGTGGGAGTTTTCTGGTTAGACTCGCAAATATGAAGGTTTTGACACCTTCACTGTTGTCTTGACATAACCCAAGCTGCATTTGTCAAGATACTTAATACACATTTGGGTATACATAATTGAAATAATGAAAAGCAAGAACCTAAAATTAGTAAAAAAAAAAAATGTACACTTAACCACTTTATCAGTTCCAAAGGCCAATTCAGTTCAAAGCAGCATTCCTCACTTCAACATTTTGTGCACTTACGGTGGGTGCGTAACAACAATCTGGAGATCTGTAGCACTGAACATTTTTTATGTCTATCTTCCAATAATCCTCATCACTCATTCTGGGCTCCCTGGACACAACCACACCCAATGTCTTCAAGTCCCAGCCTCAGCACTGGCAGTCCACATGGAGCAATATGTATCAGGACATCATGAGGCAACCCACTGATGGAGACACTGCACCTCTGCTGACTCGCTTCAGACATAACCAAATAGGCCTCAAATGATCACAATAATCTATAGATACTGCACTACTTCTGAATCATTTCAGACACAGGCTAACAAGTTCCAAAATGATGACTGTAATCTACATTACATATAACACACTACATCAGGGCTCTTCTGCCAAAGATATTCAAAACACATCAAACACAAAAGTATTGTCACGTGTATGAAGATCTTCAACAATGAAAAGAAGAGTCCCACATTCATTCATCTCAGCTGTGAAATGTAAACAGAGACCCAGATCCATCAAAGACCTACCCTCTGAACGGGACTCATGTTCCTCTTGAGAACCTCATCGATTTCGCCGGCTGATTTTCCCTCCTCTGCCAGTCGCTGGCGCAGTAACTCCAGGTCTGCCAGTTGCTGTCGATGATGCGATGGTACAGACCCCATCAGGTGCTGCAGAGTGAAGGGAAGCATGGCGGAGGACCCTGGCAGAAATGGTACCTCTCTTGAAAACTGTCCTAAAATGTAGTGCCATGTTTGACATAATAAGAAAGTCAATTATACAGAAGACATAAAATGTGTCTGCAGGGGCGGTCATTGCTAACATAATCATAAGGAGTCATACCAGAGTGTTTCTTTTGATAAAAAGCGGTGGGTGTGTGGGTAAGGGTGTTTTCATACTTTTGAGAAAATCATAAATGAAGCGTGTTTCTTCTTTTTAACTTTTACACAATACAATCCACATAAAGTTCAAAATATTGCTTTACTATTTAATTTTTTTTTTGTAAACAAACTT
>JADBJO010036476.1:7500-10982 GCA_016801955.1 Conus betulinus | reverse complement strand
TGCGGTCAGCTGAGCTATAAACAACATTAACTGAACTGAATCGGGTCGGGAAAGGGGAACAAGGCCACTGGGCGCGTCGCACGTTGTGTGGACAGCCAGTGTGCAGTGTCCAGTCCATCATGTTCTACGGCGTCAAACCTGGCCAGAGGGTGAAGAACTACAGATGCAGCTTTGGGGCAGCCGTCAAGTCCTCGAGAAGACTGTGGGTTTCATCGTGGAGACAGGATCTGACGCAACCCCCCCCCCCCCCCCCCCCCCCCCCCCCCCCCCCCCCCCCCCCCCCAAAAAAAAAAAAAAAAAAAATCGAACGCAGAAGTGTTGAGAACCCTAATCTACCACACCCATCACCCATCTCCCTTTCCTTCTTCTCCCCCCATCCCCCTTCACCTCCCTATCCCCCCACCCGTCCCCCCCCCACCCCGTCCACCAGCCCCTTTCCCTTCCCACCATAACAACAAGCACACAAAAACCAAAAAAAAAAAAACCTGAATGATTCGACTGACGACGAACATCCAGCTGAGGATGCTGTGACAATGCAACAAAGGTGATGTTCATTAGAGTAATGAAGACGGCCGATGACTATAAGAGAACGTCACGGTCACATCGTGAGTCATGCTGAAAGCATACGGAGGATTTTTTTTGACATAAACAGCGAGATGGTATGTGGATTCTGCTCCACAGGCCGTGACGGCCTCACTTCATGGATCCTGACATGCAGGTCATGAATGTGAGTAGCGTGGGAGGAAGGTCAAAAACCGCAGGACGCTGGATGGAGGCGCTAGCAGACGGACCCGGCATTCGCCTCTGTCCCTCCATGTGAGGGTGTCGCTAAGGTGGATGGCTCCTGATCGGACGTGGAACTGCAGAGAGAGGGAATGTCTGAGGCAGTTCTGGATTAGGTCAATCCCAAGGTCAAGGTTTCTGTGTAGCTCGGGGTCACGTTCATCGTGGCGCTAGTTGTGCTTTTCCTGTGGGAAGGAAAAAGGTCCGTTTTAAATAACGATAGCGTGAAATAGTGTGGGATAACTAATCACAGCATAGCACATGCATAGCGTACCGAGGCTTCTGTCCATCACATACTACTAGACTGCCCAATTTTAACAGGGCCAGACAAATTAAAAGGTATAAATACTGCATATGTTGAAACCATTGACCATATCTTATGTGACATGTGTATTACGACATCGCACACGTTCTTGCCCAGTCAGAGCTGAGCAGACTGATGTGATTTCTTTAAAGTCTCTTCAGAAGTGTTCTTAGTGTAGTGTCTATATCCTAACACGTGAAGGAGAGAGGTGAGATAGAAAATGACCAGAGACAGTAGGTCTGACATTCTCAGTGATCTCTGTTGCCTTTTACTATCGTCAAATATCATCGATGATGAACAGACGTCAAAATAACCACTGAACTGAACTGAAAGCAGTTCCCCACAGTACAGTGAAACATGCTAGAGTGAAGTTCTGCAGTCATAGCCGGGTCCTGAAGTGCATAAGCACATATATTCGTTGTCAATCACGACTGAATGAGATTTAAATCTAAATGATAATAATAATAATGATAATAATAATAATAATAATAATAATGATAAATAATAATAGCAATTGTGGTGGCATTGTACTATGATACTGCATAGCATGTTAAAGAAAGCAAAGAACACTAAAAGAGCTAATACTTCAACCAAGGGTAAACAAAGGAGCTAATTAGTTATTTCCCTTGAATGTTGTAACCAGAATTTACGTAACATGGAATATCGAAGTTTCTATCAACAGACTGTTTTAATATTGGATAATAACATTACTTCACGGTTAGTTATAACAATAACAGAAAGTTTATTCCATTTTATTTACGTTTAGTGAAGAGTTTGCAATAATCTGATCAATAATGTGAACAGATCCTGGATGTGTTTTTCCTCGCCAGACGGTAGAAAGAAAAACTCGTGGACAGCGTGGCAGCAGAGTCCTCAGAAGAGAAGCCCCCTTCAAGCAAGTGTTACGGCCCTTAACTCCTGACACTCTAGGGGGCTTGGGCCACACCCGGTTCATGACTCCGGATGTCCCTCTGCTGCCCCCCTTTTTTTCCCATCTCGGGACGAGCCATGGCTGGGACACGCTCATTTTCCACTTGACTCGCGCACTAACCACTGAGCCACTTGGACACCTGACATTTGTAGGACATTTAAGCCTTATGAAGTTCACTTTTGTTCCTCCTTGACCAGATCCAGCTTGAACACCTCTCTGCTGCTTCTGCCATTGCTTTCAGGGCTCTGGTTTTTTTTCCCTCCTGCAACTGAGAGCTGTTTCATGAGGCTGTATGCAGACGTTCCCACAAACCCCCTAGCTCCAATTTCTGCTGTGAGGACTTTGACCTGATAGCCTTCTCTCCTCAGGCTGTTTGCCAGATCAGCATACTTTTCAGTCTTGTAGATTTGGGCTGCCTCCATTCTGTTCTCATATGGCACCGTGAGCTCGAACATGATCAGCTGCTTGGTCAGACGAAGCTGCCTGCCAGACGAAGTAAAAGCGGGTATAGGTCAAAGAGCAGTTACTCCCTTGCATTGTATTAAACTGACTGAACTGTCCTGGATCAGCTGTTTGATCTGATCCATCACACGGATCCATCCGATCATGTCAAGGGTTTGTTCGTAGATCGCATTCCTCTTGTCATTAAGTTTGATTAAGATCACTTCAGTGGTGTAGTGTGTGTGTGTTGTGTGTGTGTGTGTGTGTGTGTGTGTGTGTGTGTGTGTGTGTGTGTGTGTGTGTGTGTGTGTGTGTGTGTGTGTGTGAACCAACAGCCGACGGCAAAGATATAACATCCTTGTTTGAGGCACAGAGATGTAGAGTCTCTCTCTCTCTCTCTCTCTCTCTCTCTCTCTCTCTCTCTCTCACTCACACACACACACACACACACACACACACACACACACACACACACACACACACACACACACACACACACACACAACTACAACTTACACTACTACCCGAGCATAACGATGATTATGCAAACAGGCCGATAGGTACAAATATAAATAGATAAATATATAGATAGACCGACAGATAGATAGATAGACACATTGATACGTAGGCAGATAAACAGACTTCAGACAGTGGTCAAAATTCACTCACTCGGTCAGTCCCTGCGGAACTCCCATGAGTCTGTAGACTGGTGATGATCAGTCCAACAATGGCCACCAGAACAACGGCCCACAAACGACGTGCCTTTCGCCATGGCAAAAACTAGTTCACATCATTATGGTAGACCGATGTGGACTTCAAACCGCCAATGTAGCTTACTACTTCTGTTATTTTTACAGATCTTGGTTGCTACTCCCTAGAAAATACATGCGTAAAACTTACTACTTTCTGTTATTTTACAGATCTTGGTCGCTGCTCCCTAGAAAATTACATGCGTAAAACTTACTACTTTCTGTTATTTTACAGATCTTGGTCGCTGCTCCGTGAAAAATTGCATGCGCGTAA